>VDFB02179540.1:0-14162 GCA_007258455.2 Sequoia sempervirens
AAAAAAATTTCCTACCCATTTTTTCTTTCGTCGTCCCGGACAAAACCCATGTCTTGAAATTTTCAAAATTTATCGAAAAACCATATTTTTTAGGGTTTTGATTTTTACACCAAACTTCCAGAGGCCATAACTTTTGACTCGGGTGTTCGTTTGAGCTGAAATTTGACGGGTGGTTGCGTTATGCGATAACGAGTGGATTTCCAACGGGTTTCTTTGAAAGTCGTTGGAACCCATTTTGACCCATTTTCGGGGCCTCAAACTTTCATCTGGACCCTTAAAATCCCAATTTAGTGTTTTTTTCCAGCATTTTGAAAAATTGTTTTCACTCATAACTCAAAATGCATATCCCGAATCTGGGGTGTTATTTGGCAATTCATCCTATCTCACCAATGGGTATTTCTTGGAAAAAATTGGGACCCTCAAACATACGACCATGAAGTTTCCTAAAATGGCAAAATTTGACAATTTTTGAAAATTGCCAAATTTGGAAAAATCTGATTGTCAACACTTTATGCCCTTTAAACCCCGGAACTTGGTGTAGAATTCATCCCATCACATCCTCCAATCATTCTAGTCTTCACTCCAATCCTCATATGAGCTTTGATCCTATCCCAATCTGAGCTTTAATCCTATCCCAATCTAAGCTTAACCAAGCCCCTAATATGAGCTTTCAGATCCCTCCCTCCATCTTCTTCAACTCTGTCCTATTCATCCATTCTAATAAATCCATTCACTCACTCTGTGTAACCATTCATCTATTTCGAGCCTTCCTCTATCATCTCAAAAAAATTCCTCAAGCCTCTTGTCATCTCCAACATTCATCAAACCTATCTCCTATCATTTCAAACTCTCATTCACTAATCTTGATCAATCATTTACTCATTCTGAGTCATCTTCCACCTATTCCTACCCTTCACCTTCTCATCAATCCATCTGGCCACCTTTTCCTCATCATCCATCCCAACAATCCTTATCCATCTATCCAATCCACCCAAACAATCCTTTCCTCCCCCCATCCTCTCCCCTCATCCCATCTCATAATCCCTTGTCTGTTTCACATCTTTTCTATCTCATCATTCGTCATCTCATCATTCATCTATCTATCCTATCATCCGCCCACTTCATCTTTGATTATTTGGATAACTATCCCATCCCTGAACTTTGTGATCACCATCATCCTCCAATCCAATCCAACAGGTCTATCTTGTCCCATCGTGTCAGTCCAATCATTTTATCCCCTTACCTAGGGTTATCTCATCATCTTTCATCCATCATTTTTCTTTGGCCTTATGTCGAACTACGTTGCCCCTGTGCTTTCACGTAGGCAAGGTCGATCATTTGATCTGCCCCCGGGGTTCCATCATCAATCTTTTTGTTCTGTCCATCCAATCCTCTATCATCTATCATGTTCCATCCATCATCAATCTATATTTTCCCCTTTTCTCCTGTTCTCCATCCTGTCTTGGTCATCCATCAAAATCTCCATCATGGTCTGTCGTCAACCTTTTATCGAACTACGAGGGCTTGCGCTTCCACGTAGGCAAGGCTAATCTTTGATCGGCCCCCGAGCCCCTAGGTCACTAGGATGTGTTAGTCTCCTATCTTGTGTCATGCCTCTTGCATCATGTCTCTCATGTCACGTCGTCAGGCTACACCCTTATCTAGCTGGATCTTAACAAACGAGAATTCACTTGTATCATCAAATCCAATCAGTTCTGAATATCCTGAGTCATATCAATCTTTTTTAGTATCCATCATCGGGTCTCAATAGGATGCATCCTTCCTATCAGACCTTATCAATCCCATCCATCCCCTTGATTGATCCTATGGCAAAGGACATTTGAAATTATTGTGATCTTTGATGCTTTTGGCTTTTGTTTATCATTTGAGCTCCCTATCATCACTTGTCATGGTCGCCTTGATCCATCATATCATGGTGTGCTTTGACTCATCAACATAGGGGTGTATCTTGATATTTTGTTTGTCTTCTCGGTTGTCCCACGTAGTACCCACCAAGATCCCTGGGTCTTGTGTTACCAGGGCATCCTTGTGTGCTTGTGGTTATCCCAATACCGCCCAACCAAGGTCACCATGACTTTGGGGTGTTGGGATAGCCTTCTTGTTTTTATGTTTGTTTTATGCATTAGACACTAACCCGCCTTGGTTCTTCATACCTTGCGTCTTGTGTCTTATGCTATAGCAAAATCGGCCCGATTTAATTGCATTTCATCTCTCATCCTCAAATCCCCCCATCCATTCATCCTTCATCACGCTCCCCTCCCAATCTTCCATCACATTGCATCATCTTCTTCAACTCTCCTTGCATCATCTCATCCATTTCGAGAGCACACTCGTGTTCTCTTGAACCCGCATGTCCTCTCGAGGGGGCATCCTTCATCCCTAATTTTCATCTTTCCCCATCATCTTCCTTCCTAGTCACTCATTTTGGGGCATCTTTCCAATCTAACATCTTCTTCTAGGTTCTATGTTTTAACATTCTTTGAAATGATGCTACTTCGTAACACCATCTCAAAGAAGGAAAAATGTAGATGTCTAAATTTGGACACTTAATTTATCCAAATTCATCCCTTTATCTTTTCGTTAATTAAGTAATACTACTATTATTTAATTAACATCCTTAAGTTCTTCTAATCCCTAAGGTATCTAGTTAAATAATTAAATACCTCTCTTTCATCAAATGAATTAAATAAATATTCCATTTATTTAATTTCCCTTTCATCCTCCATCATTTTTATCTTATCCTAATCCTTCTTCTAATCCCATCATTAGGATGTGCACATGCCTAATCCTTGATTAGGAGGTGTCACATCCTCCAACTTTTGCAAGTTGGCCTCTAATCTCTCTTAGCCACCTAACCCTCTTTTAATCTTCATTAATTAATCTAATCAAGTACTTGCACAATCCTAATCACCCCCTTTAGTCAACTCTCCCCATCCCCCAAGGAATTTTTAATTCCTTTTTATTTATCCTAGGCTCCTCTCTTCCCCATGTGAATTTTTAATTCACCTTTTAATCCCCCAATGCACCCTTTGGAATTTAAAATTCTTTCCCATCTCCCCATAAGGATATTTGAGGAATTTTTAATTCCCCACTTGTCCTCTCACCCACATGGGGACAAGGACCTCCTTTATGAGGAGATCTTGTCCAATCCCAAGGTACTTTGTACCCCTCTCCATGTCATGTCCTTTTCCCTCCACCTCATGTCCACTTCACCTTTTAGGGCTATCTCACATGCCACATGTCAAGATGTGAGGGCTTGTGAGTTCTCAACTCACCTTAGCCCTACATCTTGATATTTGGTGGATCAATCTTGACCATCTATTTCCCCTAGGATTTCCCAAAAATCCTATAAATACCCCCTCTTTTATTTCATTTTGGAGAGATCATTTGTGCTAGCCAAACTCTTGCAGTTTTGTTTCTCAACCAACACTTAGCCATTTTCTTGTTTTCATCCACTTGCATCCATCTTCACATCCTCATCTATCTTGCATCTTGCTATCCAAGGAGCATACACATCAAAGATCGAAGGGCCAACCAAAGGATCAACTCAACGCAAGGTATAAAGTTCCATTTTGTGGCTTTGTCTTGTTTTGTTTCCAACTTAGGCTAATCTTGAAGTGTAGGTTGTTTTAAGTTGTTTATTTGCACTCTTAAACTTGTTGCTTGATTTCTAACACCTCTATTCGACCTATCACAAAAACAATCCACATATATATAAAGATAAAATAAATTAATTTTAAATTAAAATTTATATCCATACATACATATATTATTGTTCTAAAGTGAAATAAAATAAGTTACTTTGTTACTTTGAGTTGATGGAATTGTTGATGTTTGTTGGGCAATCAGTCTTATTTTTTCTTCCTTGTCTCTATTGGTGAAGTGTTGGTTTGTTGTTAAATTGGTACTTTCATGATGTATGTTCTTCGTTGTTGTTCATGTCATTGTATTGGTTTGTTTGATTTCTCTTTTTGGTCTATGTGTAAGGGTGTGGGGGCCTTTCAAAATCTTTCTTTTCAGTACATAGCTTTGATCAAAAGAGTTCACTTCTAATAAAAAAATGATATTTCTCAACATTTTTAGATAGATGGTATATATTTTTTAAATTAAACTATAAAATAAAAATTATAGCTCCACATATTATATATAAAAATAAAGAAGAAGATTTATATTGACAAAGATCAAAATCAATCTATTTCTAAATTAAATATATTTATTTTGTAAATTAAAGATAATATGTTTATATTGCAAAATTGCTAAATGAGACAGTTGTGTTAAGAAAAAATAACGAGGATAGACAAAATAATTTAGTTGTTAAGTAGAAGGAGACTCTTCACTAAGAGCCAAAATTAGGTAGTTGTGTCAAGTAGAGGCAATTATCAATTGATTGTGAAAGAGATGTGTGTGAATCATAAGTATTCAATAGATAACACAATTATTTTGAACCAAAATAAAATAATCAAGTAAAGATAAATTGTTTCTAGAGGGAATCTATTCATTAAAAACTAAAACAAATAAAATATAAATTGTTAAAAATAGATTGTTGAAAAAAAATTTAAAAAATAAAATAGATTGTTAATAGAAAACCAAGATAAAGTCAGACATTATTGTATTGAACTCAAACAAATAAACTAGCATATCTATCCTATCACATAGTCTATATAGAACACGTCAAGAGATATCAATTGTAGGAATCCAAAATGACAATAGTATTAATATTGTGTTTTGTAATATTATTTTCATTAGTTGCGAGGTAGGCTGACGGATGGCGATGGCATGTGTGTGCAGGCGAGCTAGGGCACCCGAGCCCTAGCTTGCAGACTAGAATTTTTGTGCGCAGGGGTCTTTGCATGCTCACGAGGGGTCAAGGGAACCGAGCTTGCATCTTGGTATGCTCTCTTTTCTTTCTTTGGGTGTTGTGTTACTTTCCTCTAGTGCTATGTGGTGTTTAGTGACTGTGGGTTTCAAATGTGGCATATTCTCTTCATTCTGAGTGTCCTTTGGTCTGTGCTTGTTGCTTGCTTGGGTAGGGGTGTTTTTCGTCCTTTGTGTTGTCATCTATTGTGTTGGTGCGCCCATTCTGGGCTCTTGCTTTGGTTTTGGCCTGGTGAGTGGGGGGCAACGTGAGCCCTCATATTTTTGGTGTAAATGATAGCTCATGTGCCTTTAGATATGGCAGGTCTTGATTCTCCTTTAGCTGGGGTGGATGTCAGAATTCCCACTCAACATTCTTCTGGATCGAATTGGGTTTGAAATGGTTCCCTTAAGCTACAAAAGGTGAATGGATGCTTGGAGAGGGCTCAAGAGATGCCAGTTTTAGAAATACAATCGAAGTCGGCAGTTGAAGATATTGATTACTATTGCAACCATGTTTTGATTTGTAAGTTCATGGGGATGAGGATTTCTCTCCCATTTCTTGATAATTGGATCTATAAGACATGGCACTTGGAAGGTGATTTTGATATTCTGATGGCTGCAAATAACTTCTTTATGGTAGACTTTTGGTGTGTTTCTGATCAAAATAGGGCCTTTGAAGGCAGTCCATACTTCTATAATCAGGTGGGTCTTTTCGTCAAACCATGGCATGTTGGCTTTAACTCAGCAGACGAATTACCTTCTAGAGTCCAAGTTTGGGTTCATCTGCCTCAACTGCCGCTCGATGTTGGAGAAGTGATATATTGCAGTTGATTGTGTTGTTGCTAGGAAGACCTATTGGTCCTTCTCAATAGACTCTGAATAAGAGAATTTTTTCTTATGCAAGGGTTTGTGTTGAAATTAATTTAAGCCAATCGTTACCAGATTTTATTGATATGACTGTTGGATTCTACTCCTGGACTCAACCATTAGATTACGAGATGCTACCTTTTAGGTGTCGATTATGTCAAGAATATGGGCATCTCCAACGAAGGTTTCCCCATGCTCCAGGTGCTTCTAGTACAAGTAATGCTCCTTCTCATCCTAATTTGAAAGCAGACAAGGGTAAAGCTCCCATGCAAGGAGGGGGGGCTGATAAGGAGGGATTTATCCCAGTTAAGACTCAAAATCGCAATCGAGGCCAAAAGAGATCATTTAAGGATAGGTAGGAGGAAGAGAATCTCAACATGTTTGAGGCACTGGAAGATTTAGTCCAAGAAGAAGGTTTTCAAGAAGTTTTACAGAGATCAGTGGGTTCTTTAGCTGAGGAGCTGCCTGGAGTTCAGTTTGTTGGGCCTCCAAGTTTGATTCAGATTGGAGTGCAAGGTTCTTAGATAGCTACTATTCAATCTTCTCCAGACTTTGCTTTGGTTACAACTGGTTTAGTGATGGAAGTGTCTGGTGGGCCTTCTGACGATGGTGGTGTTCTCCCTGAGGTGTGGGGTGCTTCTGATCTAGGTAAACATAAGTCTCATTCCCCTGGTTTAGGTTTGCAACAGAAAATTTCCAAGAAAGGGGCTCTTGAAAAACCTCTTAAGGTGGGTAGAAAGAAGGATCAGGAAAAGGTCAAGCTAACTGGTGAGACATTGGTGGAGTTGGGTTCGGTGAAGACTATTGATACTCACTTCTCCCAGCCTCCTCGATGATTGTGTTTTCTTGGAATGTGCAGGGTATGAATAGCATCCCTAGACAAAAGGCTATTCGAGATTTGATTTGTTCTCATTCTCTTGATGTGGTTTTCCTACAGGAAACTAAGTTGTTTGTTGATAGTATGTTGGGAGTGGTTTCTGAGATTTGGGGTCGAGGTCAATGCTAATGTGTTGGGACGTCTGGTAATTCTGGGGGTAGCTTGTTTGTGGGACCCACGTAGAGTTAGACCAATTTGGTGGTTCTCTTGTAGAGGTTTGATTTCTTGTGTAGCTTCTCATCTTGAGTCAGGGGAGAGAGTTCTCTTTTCAAACTTGTATGCTCCGAATGACTTTCAGGGTAAGGTTTTGATGTGGGATCATGTGCGATATGTGAGGTCTTTGGATCCATACCTTCCTTGGATTAATATTTCACTCTTGAACCTAGTTGACATCAAGCCTGGTAATGGGGTATTCATCTGGAGTAATAGAAGATGTGGGGAAGCGGCTATTTCTGAAAGATTAGATAGATTCCTGGTTTCTAGTTTTTGGATGGGGGATAGGTGGGTGACTAGCTCTGAGATTTTGGATGGCAGGGGTTTTGATCATTGGCCAATCAAGCTTACTATTGCATTACCTCGACAATGTATAAACCATTCTTTTAAGTTTCAACTTATGTGGCTCAGGGATGATTCTCTTCATGACTTACTTCTTGGATGGTGGTGTTTTGGGAAGCTGACGCATGGGACTGCTATGTACTCCTTCTTGAAGCAACTTCAGTTTGTGAAGTATAAGTTGAAGTGTTGGAACAGGCAACACTTTCATAATCTCTTCCAAGAAAAGAAAAATGCTCAGTCTCAGTTGGATTTGATTACTCAGCAGATTCGGGATCAAGGTTTCACAGAGGAGCTTGGGTTGCTTGAAGCTGCTACAATGAAGGATGTGGAAGAATGGAACTTAAGGGAGGAGATTTTTTGGAAACAAAAATCCAGAATTGAGTGGCTCTAGGCTGGAGACAGAAATACTTCCTTCTTCCACAACTCAGTGAAGGATAGAAGGCAAGGTAATGTTATCTCCTCTTTAGTGTGGGAGAATGGAAAGATTTTTTCTTCTTCTGCTTCTATTTCTGTTGATTCTATTCATTTCTTCTCTGCATTGTTTTCTGAAGACTCCCCTCCTGTGGAGGAGGATGAAGCTTTGATCCTAGGTAGCATACCATCTTTGGTTACTAGAGAAATGAATGAATCTTTGCTCAGTCCTATCTCTCTATCTGAGCTTGAAGCAGTTATTTTCAGATGAAAAGAGGAAAAGCCCCAGGGCCTAATGGGTTTCCTGTTGAATTCTTCCAGGAGTTTTGGGAAGTGATTAAATTGGACCTTCTGGCGGTTGTTCAAGAATCTCTCATGAACAAACAAATGTTGAAATCTATGAATGCTACTCTTTTAGCCCTCATAACAAAGAAGGTGGGGGCTAATGCTTTGGATAATTTTAGGCCCATTGTTTTGTGTAATGTTGTGTATAAAATAATTACAAAGTTGATTGTTGAGTGGCTGAAACCTTGGTTAGGCAAGCTAATCTCGAAGGAACAAGGGGGTTTTGTTGTTGGTAGACAAATTTTGGATGGTGTCATTATTGTTGTTGAGACCATTCATTTTATGACGAGCTCTAAAGAGAAAGCCATGTTCATCAAGTTTTACATGGCTAAAGCTTATGATTGTGTTAAATGGGATTTCTTGTTTAAGCTTTTGGGAGCATTTGGTTTTGCTGGTGATTGGATTGAGTGGGTCAAGATTTGTGTCACTTCATCATCCTTCTCTGTGTTGGTTAATGGTGATCCCTCTGAGTTGTTCAGGGCTTCTAGGGGGCTCAGACAAGGAGATCCCTTGTCTCCCTATTTAATTATTTTTCTTACAGAAGGCTTGGGGAGGTTTATAAGATCTCGTGTGGAGTGTAGCTTGATCCAGGGGTGGAGTTGGGGAAATAACATTCCCTCCCAGTCTCATCTACATTTTTTGGATGATACTACTCTCATGGGCCATGCCAAGGTTGAGGAAGTTGTCAGATGGCGTAACACTCTAGATTGTTACTTGGCTGTTTTAGGTCAACAGATCAATGAAGGGAAGTCCTTTATTTACTTCTTTAATACTCCAAATATTATTCAAATGAGGATTGTTGGTATTCTTTGTTTTCAGATTCGTACTCTTCCTTTTGTTTATCTTGGCATCTCGCTTGCAGTTCGCTCGCTTCCTAAAATGTTTTTGCAAGGGATTATTGATAAGTTTCAGAATCTGGTCAATCATTGGACTTGCATGTGGCTTTCTTTTGCTGGCAGAGTGACTCTGCTAAAGTCTATGTTGCAGGCTCTTCCTTTATACAGATGCTTTGTTCTCTCTGCACCTTCTAGTTTTATCAAAGATTTTGAAAATTTGTCTAGGCAATTCCTTTGGACAGGAAATCTTCTTCATAGAAAGTGGAGCTTGGTTAAATGGGATGTCATTTGTAGACCAAAGCAGGAAGGCAAGTTGGGGTTCCACAGGACAGGCTTGAATGGGAAAGCTCTAGCTACGAAACTGTATTAGCGGTGGTGCTCTCAGCAAAATCAGTTGTGGGCTAAAATCCTTACCTCAAAGTATCTTGGTGAGGTTGAGTGTGTTGATGTGGCTTGTTTTAGCTTATAGGGGAAGGGTTCTATGATTTGGGGCACTCTTAAAAGATGTGCCAAGCTAGTCAAGCAGGGGTTGTTTTGAATTTGTAATGAGGATCAGGATGCTCTTTTCTGGCATGATTCTTGGGATGGATATCCTCCCATTTTGGCTTCACATCCTCATTTACAGAATTTGTGCTAGCACTTCACTGATGCTAGTTTTTGTCACGTGGATGATTTTAAAACTCATCAAACATTGGGGCAAGCTATAGTTTTCAAGTGGAAGGACCCAAGGGAATGGCCTCCTGGTGGTATAGTGAAGGTCGTCAAGAGCTTGTGGGGATTTTGTCAGGACGTGCTTGTAGTTCCCTCTCTAGGTGTGATGTGTTGGCTTGGAATTCTGATCCAAAAGGCAGATTCTTTGTTGCTTCAAGCTATATAGTTCTTGATAAGCAGTTGTTTGGGAGTACCAAGATCGCGTGGTGGAAGAAGGTTTGGAATAAGTTTGCATGCCTAAGTGTAATTTCTTCTCTTGGTTAGTGGCGCAAGGAAAATTTCTCACTTGGGAGAATCTTTGCAAGTGTGGTTTCCAGGGACCTTCTATGTGTGTTATGCGTGTTGGCCATGAAGAGTGTATTTCTCATCATTTCTTTCAGTGCTCTTTTGCGAAAGCCATCTGGCACTTTTGGTGGAATATGTGGTGTATGTTGTGCAAACATGTTTTCTCTTTGAAGGAATTTTGGGAAAGTCAAGGGTCTCATTTGGTTAGGACTTCTTTTCTTCTAATTGCTTGGGTTATTGGCCCTAGTATGATAATTTGGTATATTTTGTTGGAACGCAATTGGAGAATTTTTTTGGATAGGAAGTTGTTGATTGGTCAGCTTTGGTTGAGAATTTTGGGGTTCCTTCAGGAAACTTTGACAACTAAGTGTGATTTGTCTGTTCCCGTGGATCCTCATGGTGATTTTGGAGTTATTAGTGCTTTGGGGCTATCCCTAGGGGGGAAAATAATTTTGAGGACTGTTCGCCATGGACACGGGAGGGAGAAGGTTAGTCGGGCTGGTCACTAGTTTCCCCCTACTCTGGGGGAGTTGAAAATTAATACTGATGGCTCTTCTAGAGGCAATCCTGGGCATGCTGGTGTTGGTGGCATTGGTAGAGATAGCTCAGGAGTGGTGGTGTTTTTCTTCTCTATTTATAAAGGTCAGCATACTAATAACCTCATGGAGGCTTCTACCGTTCTCCTGGCTTTAGAACGGGCTTGTGCTCTGGGGTGGAGAAGGATTGTTTGTGAATCTGATTCTCAAGTTGTTATTGATATTCTAAATAAGAGGCAGTTTGAGGAGGTGAATTGGCGGCTGGCAGTGGTGGTCAAGCAAATTGTTGCTTTGAGCACTACTTTGGACTCTGTTGTTTTTTTCCATGTCCCTCGGGAGTGGAATAAGGTGGCTGATGGCTTGGCTAGGTGGGATTCTAAGTAGATGGAGACTTGGAATGTGGCTAATTGGGGCAATCTCCTTAAAGATTTGGATTTGGTTCTAGAAGATTCGTTTATGGAAGATATGAGGTGCTTCTTAGGTGTAACTTAATTTGGTGATTTTTTGGTGCTTTTGTTGGGCTTTTTCTCCTGCTTTGTAATGCTCTTCTAATTTAATAAAAAATTTACCCTCTTTTTATTATATATATATTCATTAGTTGCATCATAATTTAATATCATTGAATTATATTATCATATACAATAAGAGTAACATCATCATTAATTGTACGATGCGAAAAGACACACATAAGTTTGGTTTTCAAACTTTTCAAATCACAAACAAAAGAAAATAGACCAAGTTGTGGTCGTCCAAGATGCATATAAGAGTTTTCTCCATTACCAGTGATGATACACCTACATATTTCAATATTTTCACAAAGTTTAGTCTTCTTTTCATTATTCAATAGGATAAAAAAATTAGTGAATTTTTTGTTTTGCTACTATATAGGAGTCACAAATTTTGTCTTTGCATAAAAGACAAATTTTGTAAAACAATTTGGTTGCAACTGAGACAAAATGATGTGCAATAAAAGTTAGCAGATTGAATGCATTAATTCTTTTTGATGCCATATTGACATGCAAGTTTTGACTGAAAAAGAAAGTTACATCATTATGAATGTTAGAACAATTACTTCTAAGAGCACAAATGTGAATCTAAACCTACGTGAAAGGAACTAAATGCAAGAAAAAAAAGGGCTGGTAAAATACAACTTGTAGTATGCTTTTAGAGAATGTGCAAGTTGCAACCAATGGAAGTATTTTTCTTCTGTAGTTCAATCTACTTGGATGATATGGTATGCACAGGTGCCATTTATCGTGTTGCTTTTCAATCTAAGTGTTTATAAGGAGTTGGGTACTACACAAAACTAGATTGAAATAAAATCATTCTTACATTGTAAAAGTTTGAATGTGGATCTTCCTTCAACAATCCAAAAGTATATATGTATTTAAATCTATATTATTGCAATACCATCTAATCTAAATTTAACATCTAGCACTTAATCATAATATCAACCACAAGAGGCACTTCGTGATTTATTAAGAGACTTATCATATTCCTAAATATATATGTTTTAAAGTAGAATGACTGATACTGGATAGTCCAATAGGACTGATGAAAGGAAAGTAAAGTAGATTTGAGTATTAGTGTAGACAAGGCCATAAAGGTCAGGCTTAACCGACACACTCTAAGGGTACACTTAGGTGGTTGGGCCCACAACTTTTTTAAATCCATGACTTTCCCATTTTTATCGAAGTTGTTTCCGTAACAGATACACTCTATCTACTCCCCTGGAAAGAATTATGCATTTCATTTATAATCCCAAAGACAACGCAATGGAGGAGGATATTATAAAAAGTATAAATAGTAGCTCAAAATGTATTAGCCCTTTCACTTATAAAACAACCATAAGAATATTAATTGTTGGTTATATTTTTAGATTTTTAATAATTATTAATATATGTAATGCCTTGCCACGCAACCCTAGAGGAAGTTGCAATTTACTACACAAACGTACTAATTTTTTTTTGTTTAAGTATAAAATAACATGCAAGTTCACTACCCATTGCAACAACCTCTAAGGTTACGAGACTAAGGTTACTTTAAAACCCAAACAAGAAACATGAATTGAAAACATAACATTTAATTACTTAAAGAATTAAGAACGCATACATTCTATATATGATAAATTGCATCAAAGAATAAAGGATACCACATGTTTTCAAATAACATATTTGAACAATAATATTACAACTCTCATTCCCCGAATGAGGTAAATCCAAAACATCATGGTTATAAATTACATCTTCCACCTTGATACAAATGAGGGGCAATAAATTACAAGTTCAACTGAAATGAATAAAGCATGAAAAGAAATTGGATCCCATGAGCTCTCCAACTAGAAATCTAATCCACACGAACAAGAAGAAAACCCAACAAAAAAAGGTGCATGTTCCACCCAACCATCTGATACCCAAAGGCTCACCCCCCGTGCTAGGAGATAGTAACAAGGAATTCCTATACAAGACCATCTACCTCTAGACACAGGCTAATACATAACTGAATTGAATCAAATACAAGCACAATACTACTTAACATAATGGTTACAATGCTTCTAGAGAACAATGATCATCTACGCAGTACAACAAACTGGCTTCTAGTTGACATAGAGAGAGTGTCACACATCATTTTCTATGAGTTACCCTGGCTCAACATTCCTAGGCTACCAGGCCCCCATTCTGGGTTGCCCTAGCTTGCCTCTACCAGTCGCTGGACCCCCATACAAATTGTGCTTCTCATCTCATCTCAAGCCTTAAAAGCGTATGAGTCATGAGAGAGGCATTCATTATCTTAATTAGTCTAAAAGTTTTTCATTAATTCTTTTTTTTAAGTTATCACTTACTTAAACCCTAAGTGAGTTACCCTGGCGCCCCTTTGTGTGTCGGACCCCCACATAGAGCCACTCTCCTATTGACAACACACACAGTACAAAACCACAATTTAATGGGTAACTAGATAAGACAACCACTCCAATCCAAGGAGGAATCATATAACGAAACCCACTCCAAACACTTGAAGGAAACAAAACACATAATCCACTCCTTCCAAAGGAGGCACAGATCACATAAACCACTCCTAATCCAAAGGAGGCACAAACCATCCCCGTTCGAGAAAACTGAATAAAACAACAGGATACAACTACACGTACTACCCAAGGCAATACAGAGGTTGACTAACATATTACGACAACTCCAAATAATTAAAAAACCCCATCTGGAAGACTTACTAACTCGATTAGCCCAATTTGCCCAAATAACGAGAATGAGAGAAGTCACATAACGAAAAAGCACTTTTGGCAATCAAATAACCTACTGTAGGATTTCCTAAATCCAAACAACGCAATGACATATCACATGTAATCAATTAATATAATTATCATTATTTGCAAATACTCAAAAGTAATTAAAATTACATTAGCAACATTAAGGAATTTAAAACTAACCATTTAATTCCATTTTTCTCAATTATACATAATAATCAAAATCAATTTTTTAAATAAAAACATTTGATTATAAAATCAATTTCCTAATAACATCATTCTCTTATGAAATTAATCTTTGCATCAAATATAAAAACATTACAGAAAAACTATAATTAAATATAAATTAAACATATATATAGCTATATATTTTACTAAATATATAACTATATATATAAATTTATATTTAATATAATTTTTTTTGAAAAACAACTATTTAACTTCCATTCACAATTATTTTCAATTATTTAAAATATAATACATATATATATAATTAATATATATAATATACAAATATTATACATAATAATATATATAATATATATATATAGTAAAAATAAAAAAATAATTAAAAAAAACATTATATTTATATATATAAATAT
>VDFB02179541.1:0-13109 GCA_007258455.2 Sequoia sempervirens
ATAGAAAGGAAATAGGCTTGTTGATTAAAAGAATAAATCTGAGGTGTAGAAGAAGAAAGAGAAATGAGATCCCGAAAAGTCAATAATTCCTCACACTGCTGATGGTAATAGTTCTACAGATGAAATCTATAACATTGCATCTAGTAGAAAGTGTGTGAAACCATAGAAACGGGTTTCAATGAGCCTATTAAGGATAACTGGTGTACAAAAGGAGATGAGGACCTCATTAAAATCAAGGAAATAAAATGAATGTTGGGAAATAAGGAGGAAAATAGGCCCTAGTATAAAAAGGATGAGTATGATAACACATATGAGTTCTTCGAGAAGAAGATAAGAGAGAGCTCTAATTTGATGTTCTAGGAAAATACAACTTGAGGGAGAGTGTTAACTCCTTATTGTAGGAAGTCTTGGTGGTCTTGTGGAGTGCTTTAGGAGTAGTGCAATATGGACTCAAGGGGAGTCTATTCAAAAAATAGGTTTTTAGATTATGCAATTTAAGCAGTTGCCCTTTTCCCTTGATGTTAAAGGGGGAGAAATTTCATATCAGGTTAGTGTTTCCATCAATGCCAAAGGGGGAGAATGTTGCATGTGTTGTCATTGATGTCAACAATGTGGTATTGTGGAAGGTTGCATGTGACGAAAATAGAGTGGTGATCAAAGATGTCAAAAGGGTAAGTGTTCAAGGAGTATTCTAGAGGGGCACACAAAGGATTATGCCTAAAGAGACAAGTTTAAAGTATGTATGTTCCTAATTTAAGAGCATAGAAGTTACCACTTTAGGTCTAGAGCTAAGGTAAAGAAGGTTGAGTGTTTAATGGGACGACTTGGTATGTTGAGATGATTGCACTTGGTGTTTGGAAGTGTGTGTGAGTGTGGAGATGTGTGCTAAGGTAAAATAGGTCCTTATTATCTCTTGATTTGAATTGCATTTTATTTCCCCTCACTTTAGATGTCTTGGGATTCGACTTATTGTGGCCACTAGACATTTCATGTTACATGTTTCATCTTGACCGACAAAGGAGAAACTTCTTGAAGCTTGTGGGGGATATAAATGGTAGATCATTTTTTTTGTAAAATGAATGATGGTGTGTGAGTGTATGTGAGTATTCAAGGAGGTATGTCCAAGTATATGTATGTGTGGAAGTGAGTTGAAGATAACAGAGGCTGTTGAGAAAAAGGTATTGAAGATATATGTTAGTATGAAGGGTGTTGTTGTTGTGGAGAAGATTGATCAATAGATTGTGTCAGGTATGATGTCTAGAGGTTGTAGCCTCTTTTTGTAAGTGTTGTAGGTTGTAGGTATTTGTATCTTCCTTTGGTTGAAGCCATAAAAAGTTTGTTTCAAGGAGTTGTAGCTTTCTTTGGGTTGTAGCTAATAAAACATGTTGTAAATCTTATTTTATTTGTTAGGCTTGATTTGGACAATAGTTCCAAGCAGCTTGTTCACTTTGGTTTTTACCTTCTATGGTTTTCCATGAAAATATGGTGTTATGGTTGTGTGCTTATGCCTTTGAATTGCATAGTTAGATACTTTATCTATTTAAGGTAATAAGAATATTTGGTTGATAAAATTGAATTAGATTGATTGTCGCATATATTTATTCACCCCCTGCCATCTTAGTATATTAATGTGTTCTTAAAATTATTAAATAGTCTATTCAGACTACAAATATAAAAAAATAATCCTAGCTTGTAGAATAAAAATGTTCTTTCAATGTTTCAAATATATAATAATTTCAAATCCATGAAGTTTAAGTATGGGATACTCCATATTTTGTTAAGCCACAACATTCCAATTACAATTAAAAACTAATTGTATCTAGTTGGTTTTCATTCATGAATCCCACCATATATTTCTATGAATCTTCATTATTTTCATGTGTAATTGGAGAATTAGTAAAGCTACTTGAGCATGACACATAGATTTGTGGGCCACATAGGCTTGATTAGCTAGAGAAGTATGTAGAATCAAACAACATCTATCCTTCATGTTGTATCATCCCTCATAGGTTATTATAAGACACATTAAAGTAACTAAATAATGTGAGAAGTTTCCAATTAGTAGGAATATCCCTATATGTTTTACTATGTGAAAGATTGAGTGATTCAAGTAGTGTTGGTGCAGGGGCACCCTTAGTTTCAGGTGCACCCTTTGCTCGATGTAGTATTTTTTTTTTTTGGTCATATGAGAGTTGATTTCATGTAATAAGGTATTTTTAGGCCATGTTATGTCATTTGGAGTCATTGTTGAGTCTTTAGATGCAAGGTTGGGAAAAATTGCAAATTTTGTCAAGTTGCACAAAAAGTTTTCAAGCAACTTTAGCAACTTTTTGCAAAAAAGTGTAATTTGATGATTTGTTAAGCCAAAAACTCAAAGATGGTTAGAGGCACTTAGAATATTGATTTAAACTTTCAAATAATCTTTGTAATAGTGAAGGAGAATGTTGGAATGAAAATTTTGAATGAGAAGCTCACTTTGCATGTTGATTTTCTATGTTTTCCTACATTTCATTGATTTTTGTCACATTGTACGGATTTCTTCTACACTGTATGGGTTGAAGGGTGATTTCTTCTTGTAGAGGGATGTATTAAATTTATTTTTGGTTTTTTTTTGAGAAAAATCCATCAAGATTTGAGCTCAAGTTATCAATGTTTGCGAGAAAGTTTTTCAAAACCCTATCTAGGGTTCCAAGAAACCTTCAAAATGTTGTTACTCGCATTCCCACCATGATCAAATCAAGAAAATTTGCGCAAAACTCTATTTTAGTGTATTCTAAATTCCCTCAAGATTTGAGGCTTGGAAATTGCATGTGGAGATAGGAAACAATTGACAGTCATTACATTGTTGGTTGATTTATAGTGCAAGAGCATTGCATTGTAGTTGAATACCGAAGTTTTTGCATTGTAACATTGCTTAGTGCTTTGTGAAGGTTGAGATAAGTCTAACTTTGATGTTACACCTTAGAGAAACCATTGGTTTGATACTTCTATCATGTATTGAAGGTTGTTCATTGTTTGCATATGACTATCCCATAAGTTGTTCCATTGAATGTTGTTGCTCTTAAGTCTTCCCATGCATTTGGGGATTGAAAAAAACTTTGAAAGGTTTGTGATGCTATTTATACCATCGTCCCATGCTTTCCTTAGTGTTTTCATGTTGTTCCACAACTTTTCAAGGTATGCCATCTATGAATATTGAAGGATTGTCACAACTAAAGAAGTATGCCCTGTCATGGGTTTCATAGAACCTTGAGGAGATAGTGAACCCATTGTTGTGAAATATGGTATCAATAGTCCAATTTGTACCCCTTCTCCGCATCAAGTATCATCACTCTAATAGATTTAGGAATCTTTCCATTGAAATTATTCCTTTGAAATATGAGAATAATCAAACCTTTGAGAGATCCAAAATTTCAAGCACTATTTTTGGAGAGGTCATGTGATTTTAATAATATCATTTTTTTATAATTAAACTTCATATCTTGTCATTTTATTGTCAATTTATATTTTAGCTAAATAATATTGTAATATATAATTATACCATTAGATAAATTTCCAAATATTTCAATAGTTTATGATTTATTTTCCATGAGATTATATTCGTAAAGGCATTTGAAATTAACTCCTAGTTATTTTTTTCACATCCAAATTTTGAATATTTGATAGTTTTGTTAATTGCAATGGGCTTTGTTTTTTTTAATATAAAAATTTAGATATTGTGCAAGTTTTCAACCAAATAAAAATGTTCCCTTACATAATATTTTTTCTCAAATCAAGGATTTGTAAATTCCTTCATTTTCCATGTGATGATGGAATATTCCCTTTAAGAGTATTGTCTCCTAGTCTCAATATCTCAAGAAAAATCTTCCCATTATATAATTTGGTATCATCCCTTTTAAGTTATTATTCTCTAGAGTTTTAATACATACAACATATAACAATTCATTAGACATTAGGGAATCTACTTTGAGTGCATTATTTAATAACTTTTAAAATCCTAAGCTCTTGAATTTAAATATAGAATTTGAAATAGAACCCCTAAAATTATTTTTGGCTAATGAAAGAAACCAAATATTATGTGTATATCTGTTAGATGATTTTGAAATTGATACATAAAATAACTTAATTGAGGGATTCATGGTTTCGCTTGGAGGGATTCTCCCATCAATACTCTCAATTTTGAAGCAGCTCTTCCTTGCTTTCTCTTGTACGAGGTTCGTTGCATTGCTTGTTTCTTCTTCTATAAATGGCTTGCACGCCTCTTTGATCTATGGGGATTTTACTATACCCCCTATGTAATCGACTTCAATTCCCCTAATTTCTCTTTTCTTTTGGCCTAATCTTCCAAATGCATGGCATCTACTTCCTGCTCTTATATTGTTCTTTGTAAACTTCTATTTAATATTAATATAATAATTTCAATGGCTATGCCACTTTTTTTTAACTTTTTTTTTTAAACTTAATTGAGAGATCTAAGTATTTAATTGATGTGAGTTCCCAAATCCAATTTCAAATAAACCCATTAATATAATTTTTTGAAAAGTGCAACTATTCGATAAAATATTGAGCTGAAATAATTGTACGGATTTTTCCTTTAATACTACAATCATGTAAAGCTAAGTAGTGAAGATGATATGTGGGAATGCTATAATCATTTCCTTTTATAGTAAACATATTTCTAGAGAGAACCAATTTTTTTTTGGAGCAATTATTCAAAATAACAAATGAGAAGGTTCCATTTAAGTTATTGTTGGCTAGATCAAGCTACTCTATGATCTTGGATAGCCTATCAAAGGAAGTAGGTATGGCATGACTAAAAGAGTTGTCTTGTATTTCAACATAGTTCGATTGTGAGAGGTTTTCCATAGTAGATAAAATAGTTCCATTTAATTTATGTGACCTTAAATCAAGATATTCCAGTTTAGAAAGATTTTGTAGAGTGGAAAAAATGACACCAATTAATTGGTTTGAACTAAGATAAAGACACTCTAGTTTCTAGAATCTACTTAAAGAGGAGAGAATACAACCTTCCAAATCTTTCCAAGAAAAATCAATAAATAAAAAGGGAGAGGTTCAAGAAAGATAGGAATATTACCTTTAAATGTAATGCTTGAAAGATCTAACTATTGAAGCCATAAGAGATTTACAAAGATGGGAGGAGTTTCTCTAGACATTATGTGATTGTGCATATAATTTATGGTGCGATAAAGCAAGCATCCTCATATCATATAGTATCTTCATTATTAAGATTCATTTTTTTATTCCAAGATACTTCAACCCTCTCAAATCTGTTTTCCACTCATCCATGACATAGAATAAATTTTGAAGAAAAATTTAATGGGGAATCGAAACTATGAAAATTTTCAAGTTGTTTCCTTCATTATTATTTTTTATGGAGAAAATTGAGAGCTATGAAATTTATTTAACTATATTTTCCACCATATTACTAAGAAAAAGTTTGATCCTATATAAATTTCAATCAAGGGTTAAAAATTTCTAAACTAATTTTTTCCAACAAACAAACTAAATTTTTTCCAAAAAATGTTTAGGGTTAACTAAGAAAATATTTGGTGAAACACAACATTAGAATATGAGCACACCAATTTTTTATCCAAACATGAACTACCCGATACATTTGGAAAATTATTATGAAATTAATTACCCTCCACAAAGTGGTTCCATCATAAGAATTAAGACCCTTAATTTTCTATACATACATGAAGAAACTTAGGACTAGGACAATCATAGAGTATTTCATTAAATGGAAGTAATTTCCTATCAAATTTTCCACATACAAAGATGGACCCTTTATGAAATCACTCATAATTAATCAACATTGAGGACAATGCTTCTTTGAAGAGTGAGGGAATGCTACACCCTTAATCCTATTGTCTGTATAGGGTTTTGAGTAGTCAATTTTTGGCTACCTTAACTCTTTATTAGGTTATATGCTTATTATTTAGATAATTAGATCAACCTAGATGTTATATTTAGGTATCAAAGTTTGTTTGGATGTCATTGAATGTGCAAATAAGGTATATATAGGAGCTAGTGCCTAGTTTATTATGACCACATTGAGAATTGTGTTCTTATTGAAGACTATTGGAGGTATCCCCTTGAAGCATATTATGAGGTATTCCCCCTAAAATTTAAAAATTATTATCAAGTATTTGTAGCATATTTACTATTATTATCTTCTCTTTTACAAGTTACTTCATTATAGAATGCACGTGAGTTATTAGTTTGAGTCAAGATTTTGTAAGTCTTATTAGAGATCATTTTTGTTTACATTTTGGGTTATATGAGTGTGGGTGTGTAAACATTTCTTCAAGAAAGAGGATTAGGACAACCTTGGGTGGAGCTATAGAATTTTCTTTTATATAGAGAAGATAAATTGCTTCAAAAGAAATAAGTTGGGTGACAATCTAGAGCATATGTGCAAAGATAACCAAAATGTTTGGAATCTTAAAGGTGAGTAGATTTTCGATGAACAGGAGTAGATAAGAAGAAAATAAAATAGGATAAATTGAGTCCCTTGATTTTTCTAATAATTTTTTATGTGAAGATAGGAAGTTAGAGTTCCAAGAAAAGACAAACAAAAAAAAGTGTCATATTGATGGTAGAGAAGAAGGTATCCTCATGTAAGAGGTTAATTTTCATGAGGTTGTAATAATAACATGTCTTTCAAAAGGCATAGACATCTTGGTAAATGAGGATACATGTGAGGATGGTGTTATAGAAAAATATGATTATGAGAATGCAACATTTGCATGTCCTTTAGAGGAAATTATTCTTTTGAAGATCAAGTTTAGTAGAGCACATTTTTATACATGCAATATGTAGAAGAAGTGGTTAATGCAAAGGTGAATGAGCAAGTGGGTATGAATTTTTTTATTGTCATAATGTTAGTGATGATGCTTTTTGTATAGATGGAGACTTGTAGGTTCTCTCCAGTAGTAGGGTATTCAAATCTAAATTACTTGAGAAAGAACATAACTAAAGCTAAAATTCTTGGAAATAATTTCATTTATTTGTATTCAAATGTGTACTCTCCACAAACCCTAAATGTTACCAAAATCCATGCCTAGGGAGGGTCAACTCAAGTTGAAGGGCTATACTTATGATAAGGTAATGAACAAATAAGGGACAATGCATGAGAGAGGAAAATTGTCTCTTTCTTTAGGTTTTTATAGGTCAACATGGGTTCCTTGAGGTTTCTTTTCAAGATAATTAAAGATAATTCATATTCAATCTCTAATAATATATTTCCATGAGTATACTAGGCTTGCAAAGTTAATAGGAACACTATTTCTTTTTATAATATGGATTGGTTTGTATTTTGTATTTATGATTTTTATTTTGGAGAGAAAACAAGATGTAAGAGATTGATGATTTTATTTATTTGAACTTACATAATCAAGTTCATGATAGAAAATATATATAGAAAAGTTACTTAGAATAGTAGTGCAATAACATAAATTGAGATGAGTTACATATATGTATCCAAGAGAAATGTGTAAATAACTGAATCTACTTCTATAATATAAAAATAAAAAATAACTTGATATCTAATAATATGATGATAAATTATTGTAAAGAAGCCTCTCAAAAATTTACAAGCTCGTATTAATTAATTAAACATAATCACCATATCATTTAACAACTATAAATGAAGAAATCTATTAAGACTTTAGCATTAACACATTAAGTTTGAAGAAATTCAAGCCAAAGAAATATTGCATTTTTTTTTTCAAATGATCTTATGGAATACATTCCTACACAAGAACTTGATTTTTAACATTTGAATGCATCCTACTTGCTTGAATAAACTCATGTGGTAACCTTTCCCAAAAAAACATGTTATTGTTAAAATAAAACAACAAAGTTTTTAGATAATAATATTGTATTTTCAACAATCCACATATGCTTCATTTCAACCAATGTTGAAATGTACTATATTTCAATACATTTTAATGCAATAAATGATCAATTCGAATGCCCTATCATATTTCAAGAGCTTTGAAAATTTTGAATACTAAATTTGAGCATATTTCTAGTGCTAGTACAACAAACTTCAATGTCTTTTCGGTAATTTCCAATGTCACAAAAGACTTCAACATTTGACATGGAATATTCCAATGTATCCTTTGGTAGATAGGAATGTTGGAATGTATGCTAAAAATTAAATCTACATTATTATGAAAAATATGTAAATTGACCACTATTTAAAACCAAAATCTTCTAATGGTTCACTAATTTACTAAATTTTTATTTCTTTGTAATCATTTTTCATTGAGGGCTCTAATATCATCATTAGCACAAAATACACATTATAATTAATATAAAAAATACATTGAAAGAATATTTTGTAAATATTTATTTACAATAATTTTAAAGATTTCTATTAAAGATTTATAAGAAAATTATTAAACAAAAAATTTACTTTCAAAAAAGTTGGAGAACAATTAACATTAAAGGGGGTGTCTCATAAATGAGATGCATGCCCCATTTTATCATAATAAAACTTATACTATAAAATATAAACTATTTGGACTACAAACTTAACAAGTTGATTCTATCTTGTAGAGTACAAATTCTCTCTCAATATTTCAAATAGAGAGATAATAATGCCATCCATGGATTTGAAGCATTGGATGCTCCATGTTTTGTTGAGCCACAACATTCCCATTACAATTGAAAAACTAACTACATAACCTGTTGCCATTCCCATATCCCACCATATATCATCCTCTGAATCTTCATTATTTTCCTCATGTTCCTCTGGAGAATCGAGAGAGCTACTTGAGCATGGCACATATATTTGTAGACCACATAGACCTGAATTATTGGAGAAGTATGTAGAATCAAATGTCATCATTTGTCCTCCTTGTGGTATCATCCCTGATAGGTTATTATAGGACACATTAAAGTAACTCAAGGATGTGAGAAGTTGCATCTCACCAGGAATAGCCCCAGATAGTTTATTTTGTGAAAGATCAAGTGATTCAAGTAGTTCCATCTCTCCAATAGATTTAGGAATCTCACCACTGAAATGATTTCTTGAAATGTTGAGAACAATCAAACCTTTGAGGGATCTAATATTCCAAGGAATGTTACCTGACAAATTATTGCTAGAGAGGTCAAGACATTTTACTAATCTCAAGTTTGTCACAAACTCCATAACTTGTCCTTTATTATATATTGTTATTTCATCTATATAATATTTTAATTTTCGTCTATTAGTCAATACATGCTCAAGGATTTCCATGTCATTTGATTGATTTGCCATTGCAGTTAACTTCATAAAGTCATTTGGAATAACTCCTGAAATTTTATTTTTTGACATATCCAAAATTTGAAGATTTTGCAATTTATTTAATTGCAATGGGATTGTACCCTCCAGATTATTACTTTGTAATATCAAAATTTGGAGATTGTGCAAGCTTTTAACCCAATTTGAAATGTTCCCTTGCAAATTATTGTTTCTCAAATCAAGGATTTTCACATTCTTGCATTTTCCAAGTGATGATGGAATATGCCCTTCAAGTGCATTGTCTCCCAATTTCAATGTCTCAAGAGAATTCATTCCCTTACATATATTTGGTATCATCCCTTTTAAGTTATTCTTCTCTAGATTTAAGACAGACAACATCGAGCAATTATTTAAACAATGGGGGATCTGACCACTAAACTTATTATTTGAAAAATCTAAAACATTCAAACTCTTCAATTTTAGGATAGAATTTGGAATAGAGCCGTTCAAATTATTTTTGGCTAATGAAAGAAAACGAAGATCTTGTGTGTATTTGTCAATTGATTTTGAAATTGATCCTTCAAATAAGTTATCAGAGAGATCTAAGTACACTATTGATGTGGGTTCCCAAAGCCAATTTGGAATAAAGCCACTAAGAGAGTTATTTGACAAATCTAAGTAATAAATGGAATATTGAGTTGAAATAAATGCAGGAAAATTTCCTGTAATATTACATTCATGTAAACCTAACAAAAAAAGCTGAAATTTAGGAATAGTAGAGGCATTGACTTCTACGGTCAACGTATTGCTTGAGAGATCCAAATGATGAAGTTTGGGGCAATTATTTAAAATAAAAAATATGAAAGTTTCATTTAATCTATTGTTGGCTAAATTAAGCTTGTGTAGGTTGGATAGCTTAGCAAAGGAAGTTGGGATTGGACCATTTAATTTGTTTGAACTCAAATCAAGATATTGCAGTTTAGAGAGATTCCCTAGAGTAGATGGAATGCTGCCATTTAATTTGTTTGAACTCAGACCAAGATACTCCAGATTGGAGAGGCCACTTAAAGAGGAGGGAATAAAACCTTCCAAATTGTTCCAAGAAAGATCAAGAAGTGACAGAGGGAGAGCTCCAAGAAAGTTTGGAATCTTACCTCTAAATGAATTTCCTGCAAGTCTCAACTCTCGAAGCCATGAGAGATTTGCAAAGATGGGAGGAATTTCTCCTGAAAGCCCACAACGGCTCATGTAAAGTGCGGTGAGATTGGGGAGAGAAACCAAGTATCCTTCCAACCAAGTATCTTGTGCCATAGTGAGATTCATCCAGCTCAGTCCAAGATGCTCCAACCCTCTCAAATGTGTTATCCACTCACCCAACTTGTTGCCCTGCAAACCATCATTCCAAGAGAGGTCAAGGTATTTTCACCTTCTTAATTTGATTGGAACAAAAATGCTCACATTATTTGCAGTTTTGGAAAACACACTATCCCTTTCAATTTATTTTCTTATGAAAAATAATGCTCACATTATTATTGTAGTGTTGGAAAATACAACATCCTTGTCAGGATATTTCCTTATGAATTTTTTGATAGGTACCTCCAACAATGTAATGAGAGTACACCTTTAAAATTTTTAGAACTATTTGGTACAATAAAAATGGCATTTCACTTTCTTCATTTGATTGGAACAAAAAATGCTCACATTATTTGCAATGTTGGAAAACACATTTCCTTGTCAATTATTCCTTATGAAAAATGCTCACATTATTTCTAGGTTGGAAAACACACTTATCCCTTAGAATTATTTCCTTATGAAAAATGCTCACATTATTGCGGTGTTGGAAAACACACTATCCTTGTTAAATATTTCTTTATGATTTTTGATTAAAATTTTACAACAAATGTAATGAAGTCCACCTTAAAAGTTTAGAACAACTATTTGGTATAGTAAAAATGGCATTTCACTTTATTCATTTGATTGGAACAAACAATGCTCACATTATTTACAGTGTTGGAAAACACATTGCCCCTTGTCAATAATTTCCTTATGAAAAATGCTCACATTATTTCTAGTGTTGGAAAACACACTGTCCCTTATCAATTATTTCCTTATGAAAAATACTCACATTATTGCAATGTTGGAAAACACACTATCCCTTGTTAGATATTTCCTTATTAATTTTTTTTGATTCATACACACCAACAATGTAATGAAGTCCACCTTAAAATTTTAGAACTATTTGGTACAGTAAAAATGGCATTTCACTTTCTTGATTTGATAGGAACAAAAAAATGATCACATTATTTGTAGTTTTGGAAAATACACTATCCCTTGCCAATTATTTTCTTATGAAAAATAATGCTCACATTATTGCAATGTTGGAAAACTCACTATCCCTTGTCAGATATTTCCTTATGAAAAGTTTTTGATTTGTACCCACTAACAATGTAATGAAGTCCACCTTAAAATTTTAGACTATTTGGTATAGTAAAAATGACATTTCACTTTCTTGATTTGATTGGAACAAAAAAATGCTCACATTATTTGTAGTGTTGGAAAACACACTATCCCTTGTCAATTATTTCCTTATGAAAAATGCTCACATTATTTCCATTGTTGGAAAAGACGCTGTCCCCTATCAATTATTTCCTTATGAAAATTGCTCACATTATTGCAGTGTTGGAAACCACATTGTCCCTTGTTAGATATTTGTTTATGATTTTTTGTATTCGTACACACCAACAGTGTAATGAAGTCCACCTTAAAATTTTAGAACAACTATTTGGTACAGTAAAAATGGCATTTCACTTTCTTCATTTGATTGGAACAAAAAATGACCACATTATTTGTAGTGTTGGAAAACACACTACCCCTTGTCAATTATTTCCTTATGAAAAATGCTCACATTATTTCCAGTGTTGAAAAAAACATTGTCCCTTGTAAATTATTTCCTTATGAAAAATGCTCACATTATTGTAGTGTTGGAAAACACACTATCCCTTGCCAGATATTTTCTTATGAAATTTTTTTGATTCATACACACCAACAATGTAATGAAGTCTACCTTAAAATTTTAGAACAACTATTTGGTACAGTAAAAATGACATTTCACTTTCTTGATTTGATTGGAATAAAAAAATGCTCACATTATTTACAGTTTTGGAAAACACATTATCTCAAGTTGCCAATTATTTTCTTATGAAAAATAATGCTTACATTATTGCAGTGTTGGAAAGCACACTGCCCCTTGTTAGATATTTCCTTATGAAAAGTTTTTGATTTGTACACACCAACAACGTAATGAAGTCCACCTTAAAATTTTAGAACTATTTGGTAGAGTAAAAATGGAATTTCACTTTCTTGATTTGATTGGAACAAAAAATGCTCACATTATTTGCAGTGTTGGAAAACACACTGTCCCTCGTCAATTATTTTCTTATGAAAAATGCTCACATTATTTCTAGTGTTGGAAAACACATTGTCCCCCGTCAATTATTTCCTTGTGAAATATGCTAACATTATTGTAGTGTTGGAAAACACACTATCCCTTGTTAGATATTTCCTTATGAAAATTTTTAGATTCGAACACACCAACAATGTAATAAAGTCTACCTTAAAATTTTAGAACTAAAGAAGTATGCCTTGTCATGGGTTTCATAGAACCTTGAGGAGATAATGAACCCATTGTTGTGAAATATGGTATCAATAGTCTAGTTTGTACTCCTACTTTGCATCAAGTATCATCTCTCTAATAGAATTAGGAATCTTTCCATTGAAATTATTTCTTGAAATATGAGAATAATAAGACTTTTGAGAGATCCAAAATTCCAAGCACTATTGTTGGAGAGGTCATGTG
>VDFB02179543.1:0-29805 GCA_007258455.2 Sequoia sempervirens
GGATTGGGTCTTGAACCTGTAAAGCACTCCAATCAACAACATGATTAGCACCTAGTATATACTTCTTAAGTTAAGAGACATGAAAACATTGTGCATCTGTGTAAGAGCTGGTGGCAAGGAAATTTGATACGCAATTGGGTTAATCTCCTCAAGAACCTCAAAATGACCTACATAGCATGGAGCTAATTTGGATGATTTTCCAAACTTCAAAGAACTCTTATGAGTCTTAACCCTTAACAAAACCTTTTCCCCTACTGAGAAGTTTCTGGGTACCCACTTAGAATTTGCATAAGTTTTTTGCCTATCATTAGCTCCTGCCAATCTTTGCTTAATAATTCCCACTTTCTCTTCCATTTTCAATAAATTTTTTGGTCCTAGGCTTACCCTATCTTCAAGCTTATCCCAACTTATACGAGTACGAAATTTCCAACCATATAATTCTTTGAATGGAGCCATCTTAATTATAGAATGGTTGGAATTGTTGTATGTAAATTCCACCAATGGTAGGTAATATTCCCACTTGTATTTTTGATCCATCTAATACATCCTCAGTAAACCTTCAAGTACCTAGCTAAATTTTTTAGTTTGACCATATATCTCTAAATGATGTGGTGAACTAATATTCAACTAGGTACCAAATGAAGAAAACAAGGTTTTTTAAAACCTAGAAGTTACTTGAGCATCCCTATCTGATATGATCTTTTCAGGAATACCATGCAACCAAAACACTTCCTAAATAAAATTTCTAGCTATGACAGGAGCTCCATCCATTATATTTCCAAGAATAAAATGTGCTACGTTGGTAAGCTTTTCCACTACAACAAGAATTGAAATATTCTTATTCCTAGACATAGGTAGGCCTTGCACAAATTCCATACTTATGACTTGCCACTTACTCTCATGAACATCATGAGGGTACAAAAGTCCTACAAGGTGATGATTTTCTATCTTTACCATTTGACATTCTAAGCACTTTGTTATAAAATGGCAGCATCTTTCTTCATACCCTTCCAAAAATATAAAGTTTTCACATCCACTATCATCTTGGTTACATGAGCATGTCTAGAGTATAGTGCATTGTGAACTTCGTTCCATACCAAGTTCCTTAATTCTTCTTAATTAGGCACATATATCCTTCCATTAAATCTTAACAACTCACTAGGTTCAAAATGGAATCCTTCATACCTTGGGTCCTATGGATTATCCGAGAGTGCTTACTTTACTTGCTCATAATACTCATCGCCCTTGGATTTTTACAACACTTGGTCCTTGAAGTTAGTTTGAATTGTTACTACCGATGCAATATGCCTCCTATGACTTAGAGCATCGGCAACCCAATTTTATTTTCCCTTGATGTAATTAATATTGAAGTTGTAATCAGTTATCAACTCTAACCATCTTCTCTTCCTGGCATTAAGGTTGGGTTGGGTGAAAAAATATTTCAGTCCATCAAGGTCTAACTTTAGTTCAAATGGTTTACCCATTATATAGTGTCTCCACATTTGCAATGTGTGAACTATTGATGTTATCTCTAAAACATGTGACACATAATTTTTCTCATAGGGCTTTAGCTTTCTTGATTCATAAGCTTTAACTCATCCTTCTTGCATCAAGACTCCACCTTATCCTTCACCTGATGCATCTGTAATGACAGTAAAGTTTTCTTCAAGATTCGGTACCTTCAAGATTAGTGTTGTTGTTATTATTGTTGAATTTTCTTCCTCCACGATCCCTTATAGGTTCACTCCAATTGTTTTGAGGTCCTTTTTACCCTTTCCTCTAAGAATCAAATCCTCCACCAAACTTCTTTTGGATTGTTTTATTTTCCTAAAGCCTTTCAAACTTCTTTTGACTCCTTTCTTGATAATTTGAGATAGCTTTAAGCTTTTGCTCCTGCTTAACTAATTTCTTATAAACTAGATCCATGGTTGTTGGACCATGAACATCAACTTCACCACCTATTTGATTATTCAACCCCATGATGAATTTTCTAATTTGAAAATTTTCATCTTTTTCTTACATAGGAACGTACCTCCCAAGATAGGTGAATTTCTCCCAATACTCATTCTATGACAAGTCTCCTTGCTTCGAATTTTGACAATCACTGAGCTTTTGATCATAGAAAAGTTGGGGTAACCACCTTTCCTAAATTTTTTTAACAAACTCATTCCAGGTTAGGCTTGGTGAACTAAGTCCTAATTCCATCTTTTTGTTCAGCCACCAGTTAGAAGCTTCTCCAGATAACTAGAAGGCTCCCCAAATAGATTTTGTGACCCCAAAATAGTTTCTAATCTCAAAAAAAAAATCCATTTGAATCAACCATGCCTCAGCCTCATCTCCTTTGGTACTTCCTTCAAATTTTGGAGGAGTAATTTTTTTCATATTTCTTGATAATTCAATTTCCACACGTCATCTCTTACTACTTCCAGTTTTAGACTGAGATTGTGTCTTATTAGTCTCATGTTAATTAACATGGGTGTGGTCTCAAGAATTTTCTCCCTCTTCTTCTTCCTCATCTTCATTTGGTATTTCTTCTTCCACCCTATCTTTACCCCTTAATTCTTAGTCAAGGTTCCCTATACATACCCTGGTTTCATGTATCATTAACAGAATGCGATCCAACTTGGCTTCAGCATTCTTAGGCCCCTTCCCTACTTCTTGGCTTTCCCTAAGGTTAGTGCGTGTTCTAACCATTTTCAAGTTGAAGTACACCAGGAGGGTTTCATGGAATTAGATCTAAGAAATTTTACTATTTATTTTCAAAACATCAAACAAGAGCATATTTTCACATATAAACATTTTATTGAAAAACTTATGCACATGTTTGATAAGAATATGATTTTCATTTATTCATAAGGATTTCAATATCCTTGTTTTACATTGAATGGATATTCAAATAGTAAAGAGGAGATTATCCTTAAAATTCACTCTCAAATACATAGCTCAACGATGTATACCCTTTAGATTTTTGCTCATCTCTCATTTATTCTTCTCTATCCTAGAAAGGATAGTATCCCTCATATTTATCTTCTGATACATAATTTTGAGGTACATAACCCTCAAACTTGCCACTTGAGGCTATTACAATTATTTTTGTCATGGGTACAACACGAGGGTCTCTAAACAACATAGTTGGATTGACATTACATTCTAAGGGCGTATCCCTAGAAAGTGATAATGAGTTTGATTTTTCCAAAGAGACAGGAGGTAAATGATTATAGTTGGCTTCATCTCTCATTCTTCTTTTTTTTGGTCTAATTCATGACAAGGCACGATGGATCCCTCAATGATATGAACAAGGGATTCTTTTTCCTTCTTGGCCCATAGGCAACACTCATTCCCGATCACTGACTTTCTAGTAGTTAACTTGAGATGCACCATCTTGGTACAAGAATTCCAAACACTAGACTTGTTTAATGTTGGAAGAAAAAACATAGCGAGCACATATGTTCCAAAATTTAAACCTAGTAGCTCGGATACCACGTATATTATGCCCAATGTTCGACTCAAAAAATTTCCCAAGTTTTAGCTCACTAGTGAATATATCATGATGCCATAACATAGCTATAATTTTTCTTTTCCAAAATGTAAATTACATGCACATAAGAAATAAACACTATATCAAACTTCCATTGCATTCCATTTTAATTTCACAAATCTTTTCATAATATTGATTTCATGTAGAATAAACTCAAGTACAACATACATGTTTACATATTTACATACAATGGAAAAAAGTACATACATAGCTCTTTTGAGCTTCTAGCACTAGTAACACATATGATACAGGTTTTCCACCACCTTCAAATCTTTGGTCGCCAATTGATGAGGAGAAGCATCACTCAAGCACTTTTCCACCAACCACAGACTTACAATAGTCCCCCACACACTTACCTTTCAGGTAAGATGGCCCTACTTGTTGATGGTAAAAATTAACACAACAATGTTAAAATATAATATTTCTACTATATTTCTCCTAAAAAAGATAAATGATCTAAAACCACCTATCTTCCAAGGTCTTTGTCCAGTTGGTTCTCAACCATGTTGTTTTTATTCAATGGTCCATGCAACCATAGTATTCAAGGGGCATGCTGGTAAATGAGTACAAACTAGATAGTACAAAGTAATTTTAACATTGGGGGTTTAAATAAATAGCGAAAGATTGATTAGGGCTTAGGACAACAAAACATGAATACATATTTCTTTTAATTCAGACATGTAATTCTCATAATAAGCACTTTTCCTAATCAACTAAAACCATAGAACAACACAATTTATGAAACAATCCATACCACTGCATCCATTCACAGTGCATATTTAGAGCATACAACCATTAATCGTCACTTTTTTTAAAGATTTTTCAATAACAAAACACCATAAGCTCATTACCATAATTAACATATCAACAAACATCAAGAAACCTCATCCACAGATAATGCGATAAAATGATTTTAAATTAGGATTCTTCTATTGATTTCCATCAATTAAGAAACATTTATATGTAGCAAGATGCACTGTCATATGAATAACCATTGTTTATCAACATCATCATTAAACTTCACAACTTTTGAAAATAAAACTACTTATATTAAAATTGTAAAAGTGTTTGAGTATCTTGCATGAAAACGGTAAAAACTAAAAAAAACTATCTAGTCTCTCTAGGAAGTCAATCTGACTTTAATTAGCCAACCTTTACAATGAGGAGAGAATTCTAAATTATAGACAAAATTAGCATCAATCTCTCCTATCAAAATCAGGATCCACAATTTGGGGCCCAAATCCACAATTATAGGGATGCCCAATTAACTCCAAGTGTTTGTTTTTGTTGGAACTGTAGGTGCTAAAAGGTCTACCACATGCTTCTTCAATCAAAATATGACTATGAGTTCCAAATTTTTCCTCTTTTGATCACCATGCTCTATCTTTGACTCACCAAAACTAATTTGGAGTCATCCATTTGCTCAAAAACTGTCATGGAAGTGTTGCTATCCAAAAAGGTACCTGAAACAATTTCCTTTACTTGTCATCCTCATGAGGAATCCCATGACACTCATCATAATTCCAAAAACTCTGCTTCAAGACATCATCATCAGGTCCATCGATCTAATCAGCCTTAAACTTTGAATCTTCAAAATTCTTTTCCAACGTAGCAACAATTTCCCTCAGCTGACCAATGTCTGCGATTTCCCACTACATGTCACATCTGATGTCCAACATCCTATGCATGAGTGTTAACTCAGAAATATCTCCTTCTTTCATTATCTTATTGAATTGCACCTCCCAAGCATCTTTTATTTCTCCCAATGATTCAAGTCTCTAATCTAGATGTAAAGTTTTATCAATGAGTTTTGCAATAATATCCTCAAAGATGTCTACCTATTCCCATATTTCATGAATTCCCTTGAGCATAGCTATACTTTGTTCAATGAGATTCTTGGTTTTTTAAAATTGACACATTAATAGCCTTTGAAATATGCTTAGGGCTCTCATGACCAAAAATCTGTGACTGGACCAACTCTTCACTGGAACTTTTAACAATCACCTTCAGCTTTCATAAGTACTGCCTGAGCTTCTCTTCCTCTTCCCACCATTTCCTTACAGATTCTTCTATCATTTTAACCAAAGAAAGGCCTGAATGGTAGTGTTTAAAATTTTCATCTAGATGTTTATCCATGTCAGACCTAAAAATGTTGAGCCAATTATAAAACCAGGTGGTCTTCTTTTTCATCTCATTCAACCCATCCACCTCCTTGTGGCTCATCAAAATAGGGATCTCTGATGGTGTGGGCTACTTAGGAGTGGATGTAATCAACTCCTTCAAAAAATATTTCATTTTTCTCACTTGAGCCTTAAGCTCATCTTTAGCTTGCTTATCCTTGATTAACCTTGATTTGGTGGTGCTGGCAACAATATCAATCAAATTAATTTGTTGACTTCTTGTATGTTTTCCTTGATTGACATTGTTTATATGATAATCTTCAGCCTACAATTCTTTGTCATCCTTTTCAACAATAGAGGTAGCAATTTTTGCTATCAAATCTCCCTCATCAGTTAGCTTTGTGGAATGCACAACACGGGGTTTCTTTCTTGGTTTCACCATGTCAATTTCCACTACCATCTCATCCCATGTCACTGGTTGAGTTTGCACTTGTTGCCTCTTTTCTAGAATTAGCTTGATCCAAGTGGGAGCAGCTTGCTGAGTAGTCACTTGTTGAACACTGGGAGGTGTTAATGAGGTATAGAAGAAATTACCTCAACGGTCTACTGGGAAGAAGCAACATTTTTATAGAATTACACATGATAAGTTATTAACAAATATGAAAAAAAATAAAATAAAAATTTAATCTAAAAATAGTTACACAAATTTTCTTTTTATAGCATAGTTTGTACACAAATACATTACTGGAGGACTTATCAAATATGAAAATAGAAAAAAAATAAAAATCTAAAAATAGTTACACAACTTTTCTTTTTATAGCATAGTTTGTACACAAATACATTATTGATATCCTCCATTGACAATCTCAATTTTTTTAGCTTTTCCACTTTCTTAAATTTTGAATTGGATTGGACTATTGGTTTCACTGATAATCAATAGGTGGAATATTTTGAAGAGGATTCTTGAAAGAGGTGATTCCGTTCTGAACTTTTTTCACCTACACTGTGATGTAAAGCACTTCAATTTAATGAACTTAAATTTCATGAACATTATGTTTCAATTTAGATAGATAAGTGATTTAATAAATTTAACAAATGTAGGTCAGTGAAGGAATCAATTGCAATCATGAGAATGTGTGCGCCATATACTTGGATCCCTTGGAAAATACTTGTGATGATATGAAATAGTTGCCATGTAATCACATATATCATTACAGTTGTATCCTCAGATCAACCAAAATTAAAAATAGTTGTCCCTTATGTCATGGAAAATACGACTCCAAGGAAAGAACATAAAGATATAACTTGGAAATTATTGTAATTTGAGGGTGATGTATCTTGATCAAAATAATCGGATATACCAAGGGCGACACTATTTTTGAAAACAAATAGAAATGATTTCTTTTTAAATTAGGGAAATCAGTAATGTATAATATATCAAAAATTATCATGCTCTAAACGAACCATATTTTGCTCCACCAGCGGACATGGCTGCCTCCGCTGAGAGTAAGGTTTGAGGGTTTTCTTCAGTTTGAATGTGGATGGTAGCAGCCTCTTGTTTACTCTTATCTCTAATCATAATTCCTAGATTTTAGCATAATTACTAGTTTTTGGCTCTGATGATGTTCGGCTACTTTCTGTATTTTGTCAAGGGGTTTCACCTTTTGTAAATGTTTCATTGTTTTGTCTCTGATGTGTTCTCTCTAGCAGGAATGCCTTGAATGCTTCTGCGTATGTATATCTACTTATATATGTGGATGTTATTATGTATGCACACACATCTATGTGTATATGTTTCTAACTATCTATTTACACACATACACAAAAAATAATATACTTGATATTTAGCTTTTCTTAGGAAATATGTGTGCCTTCTACTGAATCTATCATCATGCACATCTAAATAAAAAATCCTTAATGTTTTGATTATGATAAAATGGGAAGGGTCCAAACCCATAACAGATCAGCCATAGAGGCAAAAGGGACTAGGAAATAAAAAAAAATCTCACAAGAAGTGAGATAGAAAGAAATAAAAAAACCAATAAAATCTCCCAAGAAGAGAGACAAGAACCAACTATAAGGAGAACAAGACCAAAAATGCTTTTTATTAGATTATTTTAAGAAAAAAATAGTTTTGGAAGGATTTGAAACACTAGAAAGGAGAATGAAAGCAGTTTCAAACCAAATTTCATTAAAGGCTTTAGAATAGGGGCAAGGCTAGAAAATTTCCCAAAACTATCTAAATCAACAAGAGCATTCATGAGCATAACATCCATGTGTCTTTTAAACTTTTGAGGAGTACCTTTTCCCTCAATAGAGTGTGTCGAACCTAGATCCAAAACTTGTAATAACACAAGAAACCAACAATAAATTTGATTGAAAGCAAGTTAGAACATAAATTCTTCAAGAAATTCATTTGAATGAAAAAGAAGAGGAATGAAATGAAGAACACAACAAACTTGAAAAAAAAAATCAAATCCTATTGTAAAACAAAGCAAACTCTTAATCTGTTGAGGGAGTTGGTTTCAATTTGATGTGAAAATTGGCCCTTTCCCAACTCCAATGATGTGATGAAGATGCTTGATGAAGGATGAATGCTTGTAGTGATGAATTCAATGGAGCTCCATGTTGAAAATCTACAAAATTCCTAACTATGCTTGGATGGAATTGATGATAAGTTGCTAAGGATTTGAGTATAATAACATTGCTCAAATTGTGGATGCCAAATACAATAGAGGGGCTCTCTATTTATAGAATGACAAGTTGAAAGAATGCTCAAGATAGAGCAATGTGGGACTAAATTTCATCCAATGGCAAAGTGCCACTTGTCCAAATGTGAATGGGCCAAGGATGTACAAGTTTTGAACAATGTGTCAATAAATGCATATATTTGAATTTTGAATTTGTTGAAATGACATGCAAGAGGGAAGGAAGAATGCATTGAATGCCACTTGGCTCAAGACAAAGGACTTGTTAGGTGGAGTAAATTCCTTGTTCGAAGGACTCATCCCACTTGGATTTTGAATTCAAACTTGGGGAATATTCCATTTTTATGCCATGTTGATGGAAAATGGAGATTTAATAAATCAATTAAATCTATATTCATGTGCAAGTGGGAAAAGCTAGAGGATGGGACATGAGGAGAGATTAAATTAATCAAAGTTAATTAATTTAATGGGAGATTAGGGGATGTGGCATATTTGACTTAGATTTGTGGATTTAAATAAATCAAAATGAGAGGAATGTAATTATAAGGGTAGTTAAAAAATACTTTTGATTTATTTAACTAAGGTGAATGTTAGATTAAATTAAACATTAATTTATTTAATTTAATAGGATGATATTTAGAGATTTAATCAAAAGTGAATTATTTAACTAAATAGAGATAATTAAATTAGGCTAATTGATTTAATTAACAAAAGAGAAAGACTTAATTAAATAAATGATTTACTCAATTAAGGGAGGAAAATTGATGAATTTAATCAGATAAGGATATTCGATTAAATGGTTAGACCGAGGGATGATTCATGATTCATGATGTTAGTGATTAGGATTAGATGTCCAACGTCAATCAATACATTTTACGCGTCTACAGAGTGATCCAACTATTTCTTATCTTCTACAAGGATTAGATGAGGACAACAATTCCTCTCCTCTTTTGTTTCTGGACAACACCTACTTCTGAACCTTGGGCCAGGGGCCAAAGGAGTTCTTACCATGAAAATCTTGGAACAAAAAGGAAAAAGGCCATGTATTGTGAAAGTGGAACCCTCAAGAGTTTTCATATTGACGATTCTTCTCGTAGACCCCAAGCTTGGAACACAACTTCACATAGTTGGGTAGCTCAAAACCAACATAAATGCACACACAAAATTTAGCATAATGAAATCTCGTTCTAGATTTTTTGACACTATCAATGGTAATAAATTGGCCAATGCCATCAACAATATCTCAAATAATACCTTTATACTAGAATTTCAAGGGGAGCTCTAGGAGACAAACCCAGATTGGATTCAAATTAACTTTGATAGCATTGAAATTAGTAGACCATCTTTTGAGGTGAAGAAAATTCTTACCATAAAACCAAGGGCCATCTTCGATAGCATAGGAACAAACTTCATTACATTTGAAGAAGAATAAAAGAAACTCATTCATCAAGGCCTTCACACTCAACATCCCTAAAGAAACCCAACAATTAAAATCCAATTTGTGAATCAAATCAATGTTAATTAGGTCTATGACCACCAAGGAATCTTCTAATAAGAGAAGACTACAAGATATCATTAGCTCTATCCACCCACTCATCAGGAAGAGAAAGAACAAAAGTTTGAGTGTCCAGAGAGAGGGAGACCACCACATTACTATCATCCACAAACTCCAAATGCAAATGAAACCCCTTACTGAGGCACAAGCCATGGCAAGGAGAAAGCATAGTAGCCTCATCACTCAAGCCTGAACTAGAACAAACATTGATGTAAGTCCTACCATTTAAAATTTTTGGGTTCCCTTCGTTCAAAGGTGGGATCTCATTATCCCATATAGAAACCACACAATACAAATATTTAGAACCATTGAGCAAGGAGAGGATGCAAGATTGAATTTTGTACCCTAAAAAAGCTAGGAGAGAAGAGAACCTAGTTTCTCCTACTGATTATTGGCAGCACCAACACAAGAATCTACTAGATCAAGCTCTAGAGAAGGTAAAGGAAAGGCTAACATTGAAGAGAGGAAACCCCTCGATGGACCAAAGATAGAGGAACAAGGAGCATCCAACGTTTGAAGAAGCATAAGGGAAGAGGAAAAGCATAACCATCTAGCCTCAAGAAGAATGTCTAACAAGAGTTCCTCATCAAATTCAACACCTTCAAAATCCACACCCTCCACCTCAACCAAGTTAGCCAAATCCTCTCCATCATCCCCATCAAGCCAATCATCTCCCCCATTAGCTTGGCCATTTTTCTGCCCATCATGACCATTTTGTAGCAAGAAAGAAAAAATGCCAATGCAGTAATCATCCCCTTCACCTTCATCTAGATCATCCTCTCTATTGCTATTGTTTCCATCACTAACTCTTAGGTTTCTTATCACAACCAATGTGCCAGATTAGTTGCAAATGTGAAATTTGTTTTGACAACAAATCATTAATGTTACATGGACTCAGAAAACCTCTATAAATCTACATGTGGTTATTTTATCTCCTTTATTTCAATACAACATATATCTAAAATTATCACAAAGCCATGTTTCCATGCAACCATATTTATGTTTTCCCTAAATCATATCACAATAATATGTAACCTATAACGTTCTTTCTAAATAAAAACTAAAAAGATATAATATGAATATTTACAAATATTTTAAAACATCTAATAAAAGATATGATAAATCATATAATATTAAGAGAGCAATCGAGAATAAAAAACTTTGTAAGCCATATGAACACCAAATTTATGTGGAGAAAACCTTTCAACAAAAACACCCATCATTAAATAGATATTAAGATTATACTAATCTCAAGAAGATTACACAAATAAAAACCACTCAATCTTCTTTAGTCTAACAAAATTGTATATACTTAAAAACACTTCACTTTCATAAACATTTATAACCTCTATCTCATACACTTGATATATAGAGTACAAAAAGAAAAATAAAACGGCAAGTGAATTCAGTAAACAAGTTGCTACCAAAAGAGAGAAAACCATACCCCACTGTGCATTTAAACATTTACCCATGATATAAACCAAATAATGTTAAAATATTTAACCCCATAACTTCTAATAGCTAGGACTAGTACACCATGATAAAGATGAAGCTAACACGGATATTGGCACATACCCCATTTGTCCAATCTCATAAATATGGTGTCCCATTTTGTGTTTTGGCCTATCTCTGCTCATCATTGATACTCAATATGATAATTCCTAAATAGGTCTTGTTAAATCCATGATGAATTTTGTGATTGTCCTCCTATATATCCTATTTGTGTACCTAAGTATCTCAATGTTGAAAAATTTATGAGGATTAAAGTTGATTGTGTTTGTTTTTGTCATTTGTTGGATTTTCAAGGCTTAACTCTAATAGAATTATTTCCCTTTATTCTTATTCTATCATATTTCATGTAAGTCTTTTATTCCTTTTATTATTTCAAAATTCTCCTTACATGGGTACCTTGTAATGACTTTGCTTGAGTAGTGGGAAAAATACCCCTCTCTTGTTTAAGATGCTTTACATAGAATTTTACCCCTTGTATAATTGTAACTCATCTATCTTGTTCGGAGTCACTGCCTCCGTGTTGAATAAAAGAAGAAGCCTACAAAACAAAGAAAGGAGGAGAGATGGCTTGAACAATTAAAAACTATTAACATCCCATATCTAATTCAACACATTTTTTGTGCTTTCCTTTGCATGTTTGCAACTATTCAATCATAGACATCACCTCAATTCTGATTTTCAACCAATCAAATAAAATAGAAGAATGAAAAATTGGATGCAAAAGCTTGTCAAGCCTCTCACTAATAAATCAAGGGAAACAACTAGGAACCCCATTGATTGTTTATTCATTAAAGCCTATTGAGAAAAAAGCAGTCTTTATTTGCACCTTCAACAATGAATTGTCTAATTTATCTTAATTTTTAAGTGTAATAGGTGCAAAGATATATCCCTTTCCAAATGTCTATTTATAAGTGTAATAGACATCCCAAGAAGGATATATCTTGACAAATTTTATATAAGTTTTTAAAAGAAATATTTGCTAGTAAATTTCTAATAAATTTTATATAAGTTTTTAAAAGTTATATTTGCTATTAAATTTCTAATAAATATAAGAACATATATATAAGCTTGTTAACAGAAGAAACTACACTAAATTAATCTCAATTTTTTAAATAAAAAATTATTAAAAAAATACATAAATATTATATTTAAATTCATCCATAATCTCAAAAAGATTTCAATTCTAATTTTTAAATCTATTTCTCACATATTAATTTCTTTCAACTATTTAAAATACATAATAAATAATTTAAATGACTAATTTAAAAATATGATTTATATTATTAATAAAAAAGAATTGAAAAAATAAAAGAAAATAATAAATTTATAAGTAAAATAATATATATCCTTAATTTGTCACATGCAACTCCGTACCTAATTTTTTAAGCTGCTAAAGATAAATGATGCTAAAGCGAAACTAATCTCAAAATTTGCTGAAATACTAATTTTAAAAATCCATCTATTTATTTACTGCTAAAAATAGTTTATAGTTTTTCCCAACATTTCTTTTTTTTTTTTCTAGATGACATTGAAATACTAATTTTAAAAATCCATCTATTTATTTACTGCTAAAAATGGTTTGTATAGTTTTTTTCCAACATTTGCTGCTTTTTTTTTCATAAAATTGGATGACTTTACTGCTTGCAAGATTTTTTTAATTAAAAGAAAAAGATTTCATTTGTGTTGAGTAAGTTCTGTTATATTTAATATTACCATTTGATGGACGAACAATTAGTTAAAATATTTGCAAAACCAATTAAACAAAAATAGATATAAATTCAAAAAAACACAATATAACTTAAAAGCAACATTTTTATATAATTACACATGATAAGTTATTAACAAATATGAAAATAGAAAAAAATAATTTTTAATCTAAAAATAGTTACACAACTTTTATTTTTATAGCATAGTTTGTACACAAATACATTACTGGAGGACTTATCAAATATGAAAATAGAAAAAAATAATTTTTAATCTAAAAATAGTTACACAGCTTTGCTTTATATGGCATAGTTTGTACACAAATACATTACTGATATCCTCCATTGACAATCTCAATTGTTTTAGCTTTTCCACATTCTTAAATTTTGAATTGGCTTGGACTGTAGGTTTCAGTGATAATCAATAGGTGGAATTGTTTGAAGAAGAGTATTGAAAGAGGTAATTTTGTTCTAAACTTTTTTCACCTACACTGTGATGTAAATCACTTCAATTTCATGAACAGTCTTTTTCAATTTAGATAGATCAGTGATTTAATAAATTTAACAAATGCATGTAAATGGCTTGTGTAATCAGAGGAATACGATTGCTTACCAATTTGCTTATGGAAAGCATAACAAATTTTGATGATGAAGCTGCAATTTCCGATGATGAAGCTGCAATTTTTGATGATGAAGCCACAATTTCTGATGAAGCCACAAAGATTTTGGGATTGATCAGTGAAGAAATAAATTGTGATCCTGAGAATGTGTGCACCATATGCCTAGATCCCTTGGAAAATGCTTGTGATGAGATGAAACAGTTGCCATGTAATCACATATATCATTACAATTGTATCCTCAGATCAACCAAAATTAAAAACAACCATCCCTTATGTCGTGGGAAATACGACTCCAAGGAAAGAACATAAAGTTATAACTTGGAAATTACTATATTTTGAGGGTGATGTATCTTGATCAAAATAATCAGATATTCCAAGGGTGACACTATTTTTGAAAAAAAATAGAAATGATTTCTTTTTAAATTAGGGAAATCAGTAATGTATAATATATCAAAAATTATCACGCTCTAAACGAACCATATTTTGCTCCTCCAGCGGACATGGCCGCCTCTGCTGAGAGTGGGTTTTGAGGGTTTTCTTCAGTTCGAATGTGGATGGTAGCTACCTCTTGTTTACTTTGCTCTCTAATCATAATTCCCAATTTTTGGCTCTGATGATGTTCGACTACTTTCTGTATTTTTTCAAGGGGTTTCGCCTTTTGTAAATGTTTCACTGTTTTGTCTTTGATGTGTTCTTGTTGGAGACTCAAATCTACTCCTTGTTTGCTAAGCTTTTCCAATTACACTTAGCAGATTTGGATGAACATTGGAATGCTTTCAGGTTGTGGGTAACCTATATGAAAGCAGACATTTGGATTGTGGGCCGACTTCCCCGTTTGATATCACTTAACTATTGAATTTATAAGGTAAGGGTAAGAGTTGCATGAAATAAACCTAATGCTGGAAAGAAGCTAAAGTGATACACCAAACAATCTAGACCTGTTAACAACTTATCATATTTGAATTAATATCACAAGGATGGACTTACATAACTCACTTAATAATGCAGTTTGCATAAATATTTCATAAGAAGGTCTATAAATAATGCTATTAAAATGAAAACAGAGATTTCACAATTAATCAACACCATTAACAACACAAATTACAACCTGCAAACATACACCTTATGCTAAAATTAAAAGGAAAACAAAGATTTCACAATTAATCAACAACATTAACAACACAACTTACAACCTACAAACATACACCTTCTGCTAAATAGATGCATAACATGAGACAAGCTTGCAAGGAAAAATAGATTTCAAAAAACAAGCTGATCAATCATTAACAACATACATGAGAAACAAAAAATGAGAAGGTAAAAGTGCTCTACTATATCAATTCAAAGTGCTTACTGTGTATTAAGTCTGTTTGAGTTACAATGCAGCTTCATCAAAAAATAACTCCAAGATAGTAGCTATCCTCCTGCCGAAAAAGAAATAACTCCCTCAAAAGTTCCAAATGAACATACTTCAACAAAAAACCACCAAAACCTCCCACACATGTGCTTCTAGAAGATTATCCTCGGATAAAACAAAAATGGCTCCAAAAAAACCTTCTAGAAGTCTCTAAAATGCCCTCTACATGAATAAAAAACAAGCTAATTCAATAACCATCCCAAAAGTTTGAAAAATATACCTCCAGCTGGCCTCATTCTTCACCAAAATAGTCTAAACAACATCTCACACTTCCCACACCTCTGCAAGTCATAATTGGTCCTATTTCAACACTTGACCATATTCTCCATCATGCAATATGTGTTCTTTTGAAAACACATGGCTTTTAAAGCATTAAATATAGTGACTTTGTTAAGTGATTTATAAAACATCAATTAACAAGTCACTTTACAATTAGGCTCAAATAAAAAGGGGCCCACCATTTTCCTGTGCTACATTTGCATTAAAAGCCATAATAAAAGTGATTTTAAAATCACTTACATGATATAAAAAATGTAGCATCAAAAGCTATGACAAAAGCTTCCAAATGTTTTAAAGGCACTTTGACTGTCAACTTACCACCCATATTCTGCATTCTACCCACACATGTCATAATCACATGGTTTGCAAAGGAACATGGCATAATAGCACTTGGCTCATAAGGCCGACCTGCAAGAATCTTGGAAAGCATATTCTAAATACATGATGTTGGATCAAAAAGACAAAGCACCATACTTGACCATGGCACACCTCAGCATAAGTCAAAATAACACAAGGCATAAAATGCCTAGGTGATAACACATGAAATATTGAAGACATAGCAAAGCTTAAGGAATGGGGAAAGTTTTTTTAAAAAAAAACCAAGGCAATGGTAAGTGATTTTCGGCCCCCATCATATTTCTCATGAGTTTTATTTTTTAAAACAAGGGATACAATCCCATCGAATGGCATCCTAATGATAATATTCGAATGATGGAAAAACACCATCATTTGGTCACTTGGAAGAATCTGGAAAACATGATGCTCTCTGCCGCCAGGATTTGAGCAAACATAGGAAAAACATAGATTCACCATTGTTTTCAGTCGGCTTGTGACACTTTTTTGCATAAAACACCATGTGGAACTCAGGTAATTGTGTTTTCTTGCATTAAATCTGCCTTTCATCATAGTTTGAGACTATTTTTTGGACTTACAGTCCATGGCTATGAAACATTTTGATGAACTTTTCCTGACCATATGTGCCAGTCGTTTTCTTTTTTTGTTGTCTCACTTGTCAACAGCTACCATGAGAAGTTGATGAAGCTTCACAGGAAGTTTTTAGTGGAAAAACTCTGCACATTTTGATGCTCGAGCTCAGGTAAGCTCCCAACCGACCTTGCATTGTCCTTTTCCTCCTATAATGAGCAAGAAAGCTCAAATAGAAGCCTCTTAATGTCTTTAATTTGGTTTTAAACTCAAGATAGCATTCAAGTACTTCATGATCTACAAATTTGAATAATGTCGATGCTTTTTTTGTTGCTTCATCGACACAATAGCTTACTGGCCGTGGCCATAAATAGAAAAGGTATCATTATGCTTCATTTCTAAAAACCCTCCTATACTCTTTTGATTTCCCTTCTTCTCTTTCATAAATAATTGATAAGTTAAAAAAACCCAGATGGGTTGTTGGAAAAAGAGAAGAAAACTGGAATGTGGCCCAACCCTCATCATGTGAACTGGGTTTTCTTGCATTTGTTATTTTTCTGTCTTTTCCTGCATTTTGAGAAAAGCCCTGCTTGGGTTTCCTGTAGCATTCATAGTTATTGAAATTGCAACTATTAGTAGAGAACCCAAGTGGGTTACATGATTTCTTTGAAAGGTTCTGGTTTGTTGCAAGAAATGCAGATAATTTTGTAAATTCCTTCACTTTTTTGTAAAAAGGAAAGCAATGTTTCCTTAGACTTGAACCCCCAGGTGGGTTTTGCAAATTTTCTTTGACAGGTTCAGACCTGTTGCAAGAAATGCAGATAATTCTGTAAATTCCTTCACTTTTCTGTTGTTTAGACATCTGGGTACATGGTATCTTCATTTTCTTGGCCTCAATAAAAGATGTACTATTTTGAAGTTTCAACTTCACTTAATCTGTAGATACACTATGATTTGAATGATCCTTCTTTTTTTGGAACAAACTGAGATAATTACCTCAGCAAGAGAGTATGGAATAAGGTCCTTTTGAGGTCAGGAAGTGGAACATTGTGAGACTTGCATTAAATTTTAAATAGTGCCTTTACATTGCTGCATGTTGGACTATATTTCATACAAGTTCTTTGGCTTTACTCAAGACTGTATCCAATGATTTCAAAACCTTGCATAACCTCTTCTAAAAAATCTATGTTTGATCTTTGAACATGATTTAGGAGGGCTTCAGAAACCTTAATGAGCAATCAAATTCTTCATTACTGTAGAATGTTCTCCTTTATAATTCCTGCATTTGTTTTTTCAGTTTGTTGATATTCATTTGGCTAGCTCTCAAGTTCAAAAATTATGTTGAAAGGTTGTTCATTTTGATTCTGTAAGTGAAGTAAAGGCATTACCAATGCTTCCATCTTCTCACTCCACTTCAAATACTTGCATGTTTTACTATCTTCCTATGTGGTTTAAAGCCTTTGAAAGGGCTTCAAAATTCTATTGAATTGACTATCCAATAAACTCAAGGTTGTTGTTCTTGGGCTTACACATTTCATGTCACTTATCTCAGATACAATGTTGACCATATTATGATTTGATTGAACTTTCCTATCACTATGCTTCCCATTCCTCTGTGATCTAAGGGGCAGACCACCTATATATTGCTACACTTCTCAAAAAGATGGAAAAGGAAATAGTAACAAAATAGACCTTTCCACTGAGAAACAGACCTTTGACTCAAAGGGGAGACTTAAGATCAGACCCTTAGATCATGGAGCAAGAATATGTAGCTGCTATTTCAACTCACAATGTTGTTCTTGTACTCTCCACCACCGTGGACCATGGCTTGGGTCTTATCTCTTCATGATGGCATGTCAATGCACACATTCAATCCTTATGAAAATAATGAACTGTCCCCTTTGAATCCTTTACAGGAAATACCATCATTGACTGAAACTCATTGAAAGTACCCTGTCCACTACATTATCCCTGTCCCTTGTAATTGTTTCATATGCTTGTACATGAATATACCTTTCTTTTGTACTGGTTAAGTAAGATCAATGTTGTCTTTGTAATACTGCCTCTTGATGCAACTGCTCCTTAAGCATTTTGCCTATCCTTATCAACTCTACCATGAGTGATAATGACACAAACTCACCCACACCACAAACACCCTATGACAAGCATACCAATCAGGCTACCAAGGCATAATCATGAAGGATCTGTCCCTACCATGAGATTGTATCTAAAGGACTGTTCTAGTGATATATCATGGATTGTACCTTCGAGTTGCTACTATATACACATGACTATCTGCTACAAAACCTATCTTCATAAATGGTTGCTTTCTTAGTGAGTTCTTAAACTGTTATCATGTAACTGTAGGGACTACTGTGGTGACTATGCTTTCAACTGATTGAGATGTCAAGAATACAAGAGCACATCTTGTTGCATGCTTACTTCATTATAGTTCGAGCACTCAATGATTTTGTAATGTATTGAAGTCACTGCTTTTAATGTAAAGACACCTACTATGCTTTACAAGTACAAACTGGATTGAATGCACTTACCTTTCCTTTTATTTCTGTCATGTGACTTCTTAACAAAATTTAGTCCATGTTGCTTGATTACATGCTTATTTACATGTATGGTCTCCTTCATAGCTCATGTCCGATCGTTGCCCCTTGTAAAATAGAATCATGATCATGGTAGACTGCTTGAAGGGTGACTGTCATTTCTTTTGATTGTCTATGTACTGATCCCCATTCATTTGATGATTGTTGATGGTTGTGCTTAGTCATTATGATAGTGAGCCAACTTATTACTATGACTGTCTTGGAATTATCACTGGGAGATTTCAATCCCCTGTTCTTGCATAGAAACCTTGGACTCCTTTTGGCTGTCTTCATTGGTTTTCACATTTATTTGATTAGTATGTGTTGTTCTTTTTTGAGGACAATGATGTTGTCTTACACCTCATGGTTGCTGACTCATAACATTTGTACCATTGTACTACTTGTTGTCCTTGTGACTTGACAATGAAATGCACTACCCCATGCCTTCCTTGAAGCACATCCATGTCTGTCAATGCACATGACTGCTCCATTTCAAGTGATGGTTTCTACTTTTTGATTGAATCTGGGAATGATCCTTAATTATGCTCTAAACCTATGGTGAATGTATTGTGTTTCATATCCTTTGAATGTCATGCCTATTCCTTTCTTGGTAATATGCTTAGAGAATAGTAGACCCTTGTGTTATGGCATAGAAATTGTCTCTTGATCACATCATATGAGGGTTATATTGCTGTCATGGCTTCTTTTAATGATATATTTATGATATGCACATATCTGTGTTAACTAGAGTTGATGCTTCTTGAATTTCTTTGTTTTTTTCCTTTCCTCATCACTCACACATTGATTGCTAGCTGGCATACTTGTTGTCTAATGTTTGGTTGAGAAGGCCTTAAACTCAACCTTCTACAAGTTTAGATTTTGTCTTTAGTTGTTGTCCTTATCTTTCATGTTCAAAATGCATTCAATCCTGTCATGCTGTCAATCTCAAGGACATCATATTCATCTAACTCATGGGGCAGCGAATTAGATGGCCATGTTTCTTTGCCATGAAGATAGTTATGCTTTGTTTTGGATACCTTTCATGTCTGTTGACCTTGTAAGCTCCTACAAAGGTGTTGTCCTTATATTTGTACCATGACCATGAGTCAAGCATTACTGCTGCATTAGTTATATGTGATAAACATGCATAGTCTCCTCATTCTAACTTTGTCTGACAGCCACCTGTCACATGTGTGGGTGACCTAACAACTCACTTTCCTATGTGATGAGTGACTGCCCAACAGGGTTGTGGTGAGAGGGGCCTGACAACCATATGAAATGCTTCCTCATCACTAAATAGATGCATAATTGAACTTGATGCATCTTCTGAACACTTTGATACATAATTGAACTTCATGCATCTTCTAAATCTGATAATGAAATTTGATCAACTAGTATGATTCCATATTGATTTAATGCATTGATAAGAGATAAATCTTTGATCAAGTTGCTCAATTTCCTTTTCTTTCAAAGCACCCCGAGCTCTACCCTTTGTGGGAGTCACATTTACCCCACATGTTGCATTTGATCTGATAATGAAACAATAATTAGGCTTGTCCTAAATCTGCACATGAAGCAAACAGTTAGAAAATAAATGCATACATTGAATGTTCTCTTGTTTAATGTATTTATGGATCAAATTACACATGCATAGGTAGGTTTGTATGCAAGGATTGAATCATTCATTGCTTAGAGCCTTGCTCTAACACCATGTTTTCTTCAGATGCAGGATGAGGACCGCAATGGATTTGGGAAGGGCACAAGCGGTTCGGGGCAACAGCAGGGCAACTTGTAACCAGTCATTCACAGGAAATGACTAGTTCCATTCTTACATGCACATTTTCTATTTCTTTTAGTTATTCATTTATAAGTTGTTTCATATTTTCATTTGAATAAGAAAGCTATTCCCTTGGCTTGTGAGGGACATGTACCTTAATGATTATCAATAAAAGAAATTACATTTGAATACATGATTCTCTTTCTCGTTTGTTGTAATGCACCATCGAAATGACAAAAAATGTAATATGATTTACTTTGACAATCACTCCTTCGTGCATGTTGAAACTCGCAGTTTCATGGTTTATCTTTAAATTTTTAAACAACATGAAAAGAACAACACTATGGTTACCTAATTTCAACTGAAAGCTAAAAATCAGATAACATTTCTCTCTAGCAGTAATACCTTGAATGCTCCTGCGTATGTATATCTACTTATATATGTGGATGTTCTTATGTATGCACACACATCTATGTGTATATGTTTCTAACTATCTATTTACACTCATACACACAAAATAATATACTTGATATTTAACTTTTCTTAGGAAATGTGTGTGCCTTCTATTGAACCTATCATCATGCACGTCTAAATAAAAAATCCTTAACGTTTTGATTAAGATAAAATGGGAAGGGTCCAAACCCATAACAGATTAGCCATAGAGGCAAAAGGGACAAGGAAATAAAAAAAAATCTCACAAGAAGTGAGATAATAAGAAATAACAAACCAATAAAATCTCCCAAGAAGAGAAACAAGAACCAACTCAAGGAGAACAAGACCAAAAATACTTTTAAAAAAAGTATTTTAAGTAAAAAATACTTTTGGAAGGATCTGAAACCACTAGAAAGGAGAATGAAAGCAGTTTGAAACCAAATTTCATCAAAGGCTTTAGAATAGGGACAAGGCTAGAAAATTTCCCACCACTATCTAAATCAACAAGAGCATTCATGACCATAACATCCATGTGTCTTTTAAACTTTTGAGGAGTACCTTTTCCCTCAATAGAGTGTGTTGAACCTAGATCCAAAACCTACAATAACACAAGAAACCAACAACAAATTAGATTGAAAGCAAGTTAGAACATAAATTCCTCAAGAAATTCATTTGAATGCAAAAGAAGAGGAATGAAATGAAGAACACAACAAACTTGAAATAAAAATATCAAATCCTATTCTAAAACAAAGCAAACTCTTAATCTCTTGAGGGAGTTGGTGCCAATTTGATGTGAAAATTGGCCCTTTCCAACTCCAATGATGTGATGAAGATGCTTGATGAAGGATGAATGCTTGTAGTGATGACTTCAATGGAGCTCCATGTTGAAAATCTACAAAAATCCTAACTATGCTTGGATGAAATTGATGATAAGTTGCTAAGGATTTGAGTATAATAACATTGCTCAAATTGTGGATGCCAAATACAATAGAGGAGCTCTCTATTTATAGAATGACAAGTTGAAAGAATGCTCAAGATAGAGCAATGTGGGACTAAATTTCATCCAATGGCAAAGTGCCACTTGTCCAAATGTGAATGGGCCAAGGATGTGCAAGTTTTGAAGAATGTGTCAATAAATGCATATATTTGAATTTTGAGTTTGTTGAAATGACATGCAAGAGGGAAGGAAGAATGCATTGAATGCCACTTGGCTCAAGACATAGGACTTTGTTAGGTGGAGTAAATTCCTTGTTGGAAGGACTCATCCCACTTGGATTTTGAATTCAAACTTGGGGAATATTCCATTTTTATGCCATGTTGATGGAAAATGGAGATTTAATAAATCAATTAAATCTATTTTCATGAGTAAGCGGGAAAAGCTAGAGGATCGGACATGAGGAGAGATTAAATTAATCAAAGTTAATTAATTTAATGGGAGATTAGGGGATGTGACATATTTGACTTAGATTTGAGGATTTAAATAAATCAAAATGAGAGGAATGTAATTATAAGGATAGTTAAATAAATATTTTTGATTTATTTAACTAAGGTGAATGTTAGATTAAATTAAATGTTAATTTATTTAATTTAATAGGATGATATTTAGAGATTTAATCAAAAGTGAATTATTTAACTAAATAGAGATAATTAAATCAGGCTGATTGATTTAATTAACAGAAGAGAAAGACTTAATTAAATAAATGATTTATTCAATTAAGGGAGGAAAATTGATGAATTTAATCAGATAGGGATATTCGATTAAATGGTTAGACCGAGGGATGATTCAGGATGAAATGATGTTAGTGATTAGGATCAGATGTCCAACGTCAATCAGTACATTTTACATCTACAGAGTGATCCAACTCTTTCTTATCTTCTACAAGGATTAGATGAGGACAACCAATCCTCTCCTCTTTTGTTTCTGGACAACACCTGCTTCTCAACCTCGGGCTGGGGGCCAAAGGAGTTCTTCTTATCATGAAGATCTTCAAAAAAAAGGAAAAAGGCCATGTATTGTGAAAGTGGAACCCTCAAGAGTTTTCATATTGAAATTCTTCTTGTAGACCCCAAGCTTGGAACACAACTTCACATAGTTGGGTAGCTTAAAACCAACCTAAATGCACACACCAAATTTAGCATAATGAAATATCGTTCTAGGTTTTTTGACACTATCAATGGTAATAAATTGGCCAATGGCATCAACAATATCTCAAATAATACCTTTATACTAGAATTTCAAGGGGAGCTCTAGGAGACAAACCCAGATTGGATTCAAATTAACTTTGATAGCATTGAAACTAGTAGACCATCTTTTGAGGTGAAGAAAATTCTTACCATAAAACCAAGGGCCATCTTCGATAACATAGGAGCAACATTCATTGGATTTGAAGGAGAATAAAAGAAACTCGTTCATCAAGGCCTTCACACTCAACATCCCTAAAGAAACCCAACAATTAAAATCCAATTTGTGAATCAAATCAATGTTAATTAGGTCTATGACCAAGGAATCTTCCAATAAGAGAAGACTACAAGCTAGCATTAGCTCTATCCACCACTCATCAGGAAGAGAAAGAACAGAAGTCTGAGTGTCCAAAGAGTGGGAGACCACCACATTACTATCATCCAAAAACTCCAAATGGAAATGAAACCCCTTACTGAGGCCCAAGCCATGGCAAGGAGAAAGCATAGTAGCCTCGTCACTCAAGCCTAACTAGAACAAACATTGATGTAAGCCCTACCATTTAAAATTTTTGGGTTCCCTTCGTTCAAAGGTGGGATCTCATTATCCCATATAGAAACCACACAATACAAATATTTAGAACCATTGAGCAAGGAGAGGACCCAAGATCCAATCTTGTACCCTAAAAAAGCTAGGAGAGAAGCAACCTAGTTTCTCCTACTGATTATTGGAGCACCAACACAAGAATCTACCAGATCAAGCTCTAGAGAAGGTAAAGGAGAGGCTGACATTGAAGAGAGGAAACCCCTCCATGGACCAAAGATAGAGGAACAAGGAGCATCCAAGGTTTGAAGAAGCATAAGGGAAGAGGAAAAGCATAACCATCTAGCCTCAAGAAGAATGTCTAACAAGAGTTCCTCATCAAATTCAACACCTTCAAAATCCACACCCTCCACCTCAACCAAGTTAGCCAAATCCTCTCCATCGTCCCCATCAAGCCAATCATCTCCCCCATTAGCTTGGCCATTTTTCTGCCCATCACGACCATTTTGTAGCAAGAAAGAAAAAATTCCAATGCAGTAATCATCCCCTTCACCTTATCTAGATCATCCTCTCCATTGCTATTGTTGCCATCACTAACTCTTAGGTTTTTTATCACAACCAATGTGCCAGATTAGTTGCAAATGGGAAATTGATTTTGACAACAAATCATTAATGTTACATGGACTCTTAGAAAACCTTTATAAATCTAGATGTGGTTATTTTATCTCATTTATTTCAATACAACATATATCTAAAATTATTACAAAACCATGTTTCCATGCAACCATATTTATGTTTTCCCTAAATCATATCACAATAATATGTAACCTATAACCTTCTTTTTCAATACAAACTAAAAAGATATAATATGAATATTTACAAATATTTTAAAACATCTAATAAAAGATATGATAAATCATATAATATTAAGAGAGCAATGGAGAATAAAAAAACTTTGTAAGCCATATGAACACCAAATTTATGTGGAGAAACCCTTTCAACAAAAACATCCATCATTAAATAGATATTAAGATTATACTAATCTCAAGAAGATTACACAAATAAAAACCACTCAATCTTCTTTAGTCTAACAAAATTGTATATACTTGACAACACTTCACTTTCATAAACATTTATAACCTCTATCTCATACACTTGATATATAGAGTACAAAAAGAAAAATAAAACCGCAAGTGAATTTAGTAAACTAGTTGCTACCAAAAGAGAGAAAACCATACCCCACTGTGCATTTAAACATTTACCCATGATATAAACCAAATAATGTTAAAATATTTAACCCCATAACTTCTAATAGCTAAGACTAGTACACCACGATAAAGATGAAGCTAACACAGATATTGGCACATACCCCATTTGTCCAATCTCATAAATATGGTGTCCCCTTTTGTGTTTTGGCCTATCTCTGCCCATCATTGATACTCAATATGATAATTCCTAAATAGGTCTTGTTAAATCCATGTTGAATGTTGTGATTGTCCTCCTATATATCCTATTTGTGTACCTAAGTATCTCAAGGTTGAAAAATTTATGAGGATTAAAGTTGTTTGTGTTTGTTTTTGTCATTTGTTGGATTTTCAAGGCTTAACTCTAATAGAATTCTTTCCCTTTATTCTTGTTCTATCATATTTCATGTAAGTCTTTTATTCCTTTTATGATTTCAAAATTCTCCTTACATGGGTACCTTGTAATGACTTTGCTTGAGTTGTGGGAAAAATACCTCTCTCTTGTTTAAGATGCTTTACATAGAATTTTACCCCTTCTATAAGTGTAATATACATCCCAAGAAGGATATATCTTGATAAATTTTATAGAAGTTTTAAAAGAAATATTTGCTAGTAAATTTCTAATAAATATAAGAACATATATATAAGCTTGTTAACAAAAGAAACTACACTAAATTAATCTCAATTTTTTAAATAAAAAATTATTAAAAAAATACATAAATATTATATTTAAATTCATCCATAATCTCAAAAAGATTTCAATTCTAATTTTTAAATCTATTTCTCACATATTAATTTCTTTCAACTATTTAAAATACATAATAAATAATTTAAATGACTAATTTAAAAATATGATTTATATTATTAATAAAAAAGAATTGAAAAAATAAAAGAAAATAATAAATTTACAAGTAAAATAATATATATCCTTAATTTGTCATATGCAACTCCATACCTAATTTTTTATGCTGCTAAAGGTAAATGGTGTTAACGTGAAACTAATCTCGAAATTGTCTGAAATACTAATTTTAATGTGATTTATAATATTATTATAAAATATATATTAATTTAGAATCTTTCAAAATAGAATATAATTATTTTTAACTTTTAGAATATATTTAGCAAGATTTTTTAGTATCAACTTAGAAACTTTTCTTAATTGTGAATTATAACAATAGATTTTATATTTATTAGCTAATAATTATCATTGTTTTCTAATTTTCAAGATATTACATTTATAAAGTATTTTATATAAAAATTCATAAGTAATGACAGCATTTAAAATGACCAAACCGCCATAAATTTTCATGATAGTAGGTGATCATTAAATCTCCAAGCCCGCTAACAATTAATTAAAATATTTGCAAAACCAATTAAACAAAAATAGATATTTTCAAAAAAAACACAATATAACTGAAAAGCAACATTTTTATAGAATTACAGATGATAAGTTATTAACAAATATGAAAATAGAAAAAAATAATTTTTAATCTAAAAATAGTTACATAGCTTTCTTTTATAGCATAGTTTGTACTAATAAATACATTACATCGAGGCTTAAATTTGATAAATGACCTTGTCACAACAATTTTTTAATGATCGTTATCTATTCAAAGTGACCTTAAAACATTATGATATGTAATTCTTTAGCGTAAGTAAAATTATATATAAATCAAATAATATATCATTATAATTCTATATAAATTTTGATAGTCTATCCAAAATCTCTCCTTTCATCTAATACAATCTTCTTAGAATTTTGATTGTATTTTATGGAAAAATCTCTTAAATCAGCTATATGGCCATCAAATTTAAGCCTTGGACTGGAGGACTTATCAAATATGAAAATAGAAAAAAAAAAAAAATTTAATCTAAAAATAGTTACACAAATCCTATCTTTTATAGCATAGTTTGTACAATAAATACACATCATCGACATATCCTCCATCACACTGAATTTGGATACATCTTTGCCCGGCCATATGAATATGAAAATTTTGTGACGGTTTGTTCATTTAAATACCTGTCATTTTACATTTTATGAAAAAATTAGCTTTCAAAAAAATATTTGAAGTACCTAAAAAAATCAATATATTAGTAATCTATGAAATATTATTTTATAAAATAATTATGTTAGAAAATTTACAAATTTTAGAAACTATGCATGCACTCAATTAGTAAATCCAATTGCATATAATAAATTTTATTGATAATTAAATAATTATATATATGTAATTTACATTTTGACAATGCATAGAGTATTAGATTAAGAATAATTATATTGCACAATATGATTGTTTTTTCCATATATTTATTCTCTAATTTGTAAAATTGTATTACTATTTTGACTATAAATTAATTTATTGATTTCATATGTGTAAATATCATAAAAACACATTTAAATATCAATTTCAAACCTACCAAGAAATTGTTAAATAAAATTAAAATTAATTTAATGTTTGAATTGGTCTATCTAAAAACACATTTAAATATCAAATTCAAATCAAATCTAGCAAGAAATAATTATATAAAATTAAAAATAGTTCAATCCACAAATTGATCTATCTAAAATCATATTTAAATATCAATTTCAAACCTATCCAGAAATAATTATATAAAATTAAAAATAGTTTAATCCTTATTCAACTCATTATCTAAAATTTCAAAATGCTCACCAATAAAACACAACTACTCCTTGAAAAAAATCAAAGCTGAATCACTCTAAAATAAATGTTGTTGAAAACACAATGCTATAAAGTGAAATTAGCTGCTATTGTTCAAATTTTTTTATAGTTTAATCTTAAATTCATTTATGTAGTACCCCCTCCATTTTGCTTATGTTTATTGTTAGCATGTGTTCACTTTGATAGACCCTGGTACTTTGTTTTGATGTATTGATCGCTGACATTAGAGCGATGATGGATTTATTTTATGATGCGGTGATACATTGTATGGTGGTAATTATCTCTGACATGCTTTATGTTAGCATATATGTTTACTTCAGATGTTACTGCTATATATATGTTCATGGCAGATTAATTGTTATTTTTCTTGTCATTTTGTTGTGATATGTATTGGTGAGGAGAATGGAGTTGCATCACTCGCCATGAAAGTGCCCCATGATTTTCGTGGATCTTCTTCCTCACCTGCGTTTGAATCATGGATTATATATATGTATGTTATTTGTTTGATTGCAGGATTGCAAGTACATGACACCGACTCCACCTGGTTTCACAGGTCTGAGTGTGTCTAGACTCAATGGTAATGTTGATTGGGAGGTGGTAACGAGGTTTTTCCTAGTCTAGTCTCAAACCCAGTCACAGTATGTCGTTAATTTAGGTCTGGTATTTGTAGTTGTTTCGTCAGGTTTGTTTTGATTATTCGTTATGAAAGGTTAATTTTGTGAATTTAATGGTAGATTAATATTCTTTTAATTTAATGCTTATTTAAATTAATTTAAATAAAGTAAATAAAAGCTTCATATTTTATTTAATTAATTAAATTAGTTTATTGGTAAAATAATTTAGTCATTGAGATTAAAATTATTTTATTAAATTAATTAATTAATTAATTAAAGTTACTTTTATTGTGAGAATAGATTAAATGTAAATTAAAAATGTTTTTTTTTTAGGGAATGGAATTTTAAATATGAATAAAAATAAAGAAAAGAAATTTGATTTTTGAATTCTTTAATTCTGTTAAATGGAATAAATTCTTGATAATAGTGGGAAGAAAATATTTGTGAGTGGTTAGTAGATATTTTCTTGAAATTGCCATGTGTGTTAGTTGAATTGATTGCAAATTTCTTGTTGAGGATTTTCTCAGAGAAAATATTACCAGATTTGGGGAAAACAAGAAAACACTTCATGGGAAAGGAAAGAAAAGAGAAGAGAATTTTGCTGAGAAAATTGTAAAATTTTGTGATTTCTTTTGGGTTTTGATTTAAAATTTCTGGAAGAAGTTCTCGAGTTGTTAATTGCTCAGTAATTTGCATTCTTCTGGAAAGAGGAGATTTGAAAAGGCTTTGGAAGTTGCATGCATCATGCAAAGCTTCTCTTCAATAGTCAAATTCTTCAAGCTATAGGAATACAGGTTCCTTCCTATTTATTTAGTTTATTATCTTTTGAAAACATGGCTTGTATAAAGAATTAATTTATGTAGAAGTTGTGTTGATTTGTGAAATTAAAAGGTTGCCTAAGGAAATAAAATTTCTATTGAAGCATTTATTCTTCTCGATGAAATTATATTGAAAATATTTCTATAGAAATTTGCTACCTCTCTGTGAAAAATTCAAAACAATTTTTTTTTTAGTAAAACCAGAGAGCAACCTAAAGGTTATTATTAAACAATAAAAACTCTCAAAGGAAATAGAAGAAATCTTTGTAGATTTTTAAATGGGGTTCTTTGTCAAATTTTGTGTTTAATTTGGGGAAAAGAAACCTCTGGGAAGAATTTTTCCGAACTTTTCCTATGGAAAATATTTAGATAACTTAAAATTGAAAACCCTCTTTTATCAAAAATTAAAAATCTCTGTTAAATTGTGTAGAAAGATAAGTCTCTCAATTTTCTGTGGAAACCCTATTAAAAATAATTACCTAATTACAGTAATTTATTTATTGTTTAATTATGTATATATTTATATGTATATATATATATA
>VDFB02179544.1:0-35414 GCA_007258455.2 Sequoia sempervirens
TTTTCAGAGGTGAGACAATTCCGACATGAGACAAATCCAATGGGCTGTGCCCACAATATATAACCTATCCGCTAAAAATAATACCAAAAAATATTTTCATCTTCCCAACTTAAAAATTTATATATTACATACTAAACTTTTGTATTATTGAACTCCTCTCTTATAAATAGATTCATATGTTTTCTTATCTATATTTTCCCAATCCAAAATAATACCAGAAGCTAAAACCCCTTCTCTAAACTCTAGGATTAGATATTTGAAACCCCTTCCCAACTTAAAAAATTTATATATTAGATACTAAACTTTTATATTATTTGACTCCTCTTTTAAAAATAGATCATATATTTCAGTATCTATATTTTTCCAATCCAAAATAATACCAGAAGCCAGACCCCTTCCATAGAACTCTAGGATTAGATAATTATACTTCATCATTCAGCAGCAGTCATGAAATAATAAACCAAAAATATTGAAAAACAAGCAGAAAGTGAGATTCATCACTTACCCTGGAGTTATATCCGTGGACCAGCCTGAACGAGAACGGATCTGTTGAAGGGCACGCTTCCACTCATCAATGTCTTCTCTAGGGCATTGATACGGATTGCTATAATGTTTCAGAAATGAATAATAATAGGGACTTGAGATCTTTTCAGGATATCTAACATGAGTCGGATCCACATGATAAAATAGAGGAACGATCAAACCAGGGGAGCTGAACACTACAGCGGCTTCCTTGAGACACCATGCTGAATCTGAATAGCCTTTGGAAAATACAGGAATGCATATGGCACTGCTCTCTATTGCTCTTTCCAAGATCAACCCTATAATTTCCCCCTTTTCCAACTTGTCACGGTCTAAGATGACATTCAATCCTGCTGCAAAGAAAGCTTGAAAGAGATGGTCAACCCGAGTCTTTCTCACATCTTCTCCCCTGAAACTCCGAAACACATGATACCTCTTACTGCTTTGGAACGCAAGTTTAGTTGTGGAAGGCTTATATTGTTCCATCTTAGAGCTGGATCTGAACAGGAAAGCTTACTAACAATGAAAAGAAACAGAAGATTCAACCCAGAACTTGAGACAGAGAAATCAATAATACAAATGTTTCAACTCCGATGACACACCGCTGTGCCCTAATTTTCTGTAGTTTTGACTCCGATGACACACTGCTGTGCCCTAGTTTTCTGTACTTTAAAAATGACGGCCAACAGCGGGCTGGCCCACATTCCTAAACTAATGGTGTGCAGTCATAGATTCTTTATCTATGCAAAGTTATTCGATCCATTCAATTATATATATATTTTTAATTACTATGTTTAATATTATTTTGTTTCACTTAACATAGTTAAGAAGAAAATTATACTATATATTGAAGGTATGTCAAAGTTTGTTTGTATATAGAGAGAAATGAATTAACAAGTTTTTTATGAATTTGTTTGATATTTTTTATAGATGGTATTCTTTCTATTTTTATAGGACTATATATCCTTATTTCAATTCACATGCACACACTTTTATACATTCACTCTATTCATTTATTTCTCACTTATGCTTGTATTCATTTTTATGCACATGTCATTCACTAATATTTGGCCTCATTTTCTATCCTAGACTAGTTCATGGTTATGAGGTCATCTTTGTGGTCATGGAATCATCATACCGTAATTTTTTAAATTGTAAATTCAAATTTGACTAAATTCTTGTCTAGTAGGTTTGATTGAGGTGTAGTGCCCTTGTGGCCCAATTGTCCAACAACTCATCAATTTTTTAATCAATATTGCTAGATTTTTTTGGTATGAAAATAAGGTGACATTAAGTTCAACAATGACACCTACCTTCTATTGATATTTGATTATCAAGAGAAGTACAATTAAATTCATTTATTAATTTACATCAGTTCGTATTGAAGCCTACATGCATATTACTGGATTGATCTAGATTAAGCTTGAGGAAATAAATATATCCATTACATATGGTGAATTTATGATTGAACAATACCTACTGAATTTTAGGGTTTTTAGAATATTAATTGAATGATCTCTTTCAAATCTAATTAATTATCCTTTTAGTATTTGCTTGTATTTTAGACTTATAGTTTAAGGCTATTTTATTCTACCAACAATATATTTGCTAAGATTATAATTGAAGGGTCTCTTTCAATTGTGCATGGCTATTGGTAATGCCCATTGCACATAGAAATGGAATTATTTATTTTAAAAATTGGACATATTCAATAGAAAAAAGAACTTAGTGTATTGATGAGAACCCATAGATTATTTAGGGCAATATGTTCCTATATGGTATTGTATATTTACATTGAAACTAATATTCATCGCATAAGTTGAAAGCCCAAGAAAGGGACGAATATATTCTCAATCTATGTTTGTATATAATACATGTTAATTACTTAACTACTCTCTCAACTATGTGAGGCCTTCAGTGTGTCTTTAGTGCATATTAAATTACTGGCAATCACACTTAATGTCTCATGGGCATGTCAATATTTGTAATGAGAGAAACCCTTGATTAATTAAAAAATTATAAAAGAATGTAAACATTATTTTTGTGGTAATGAAAGTCATTCCAGACATAGCATATTACAAGGGGTCGAAGTATATTGTTGATTGAATTGTCTAATGATTTGAGGTGATCTTGCATGTGCATAATCACCCTTCTTCCTTTTGAGGGAGACATATGCACTAACTTGGATGTGGGCATATTACTAGTGGTTAAAACTCAAGAAGATATCTAGATCCATTAGACACTGCACTTGCAATATTTTAGTGAATGTGAAACATAATGAGCAATGTCTTTGATGTCAATTGATGCTCAAATCTAATATTATTTTGAATGAGAATGATGGTGATTACGATGAGAAACCAAAATGATTGGGATAATGTGTAAGACTTTGGTTAGGGCTAATTTTCCACACAATGTGACATTCTTATTTGGTCATATAGATGTTGATTATCTATATAAAATTTTAAAGATACTGAAATAAAAGTATTTTCATTCTTGAAAGGATTTTTATTTTATTTTTTGGTATTCATGTAATGACACCTTGAAATATATATTCATTCTTACCATAATGTAATCATTGTATTTGAGCATTGATTATTTTCATTCAATACAAGATTGCTTAAGTTGTTAAGTTGATTTTTTTATGATCTTTCAAATATTTTATATAAATATTGGGAGTACTAAATTTTAACTAACCTCATTCAATAAATTTCAATTCATGAAATGAGTTTTATTTCCTTTACAATAGACAAACAATTTAATTTTAGTGGTCACTTAGTCATCCTCATTCATGGTTTGGGCCAAATGTCACTTTTCAAATATAATACTTTATATGCTAGGGCATCCTATGGGAGATCAATTGAGGGGGAGATCCTCTTTAAATATTGACAATGAACAACTACCCCACATAGTACTCTTGTGCATTAATTGGGCCAAGGCTCACATTTTCTTGGGTGTTTCTTGGATGGTGTGTTGATTGAAGGGTTTTTTTATGAAATTAACTACTAACACCTATAAGGAGAGGTGGTGATATATGCACTCCAATTACGGTTGTTTTCAAATTCATAACATCTAAGCATGTCAAGTTCATTGAATTCAATTGAAATAATTGGTTGGAGACAATATATGAATTGCCACTCTTTAGGTTTATCCATATTTAATCCATCTAGTTGATCAAAGGGGAGTTCAATCCATTAATGGAAATGAGGTGGGAAACACATTACAATTCACAAATATTCATGTATAACACATCTTGAGCTATTAATACATCGAAAAAATAGATACAAAAAAGGGAGAAAATAGATGCCTTAATGTAATACTGGCATTACAATCTAAGTAAGATTGATCACATAACATACAAGTGCATATAGTAAGATATTCTTAGGCCTCCTCCAAAAAAATACAATCAAATTGGCATTCAATCACATTTCAATAATATGTGACAATACGAAGCACATTATACATCTACGACAAGAAGTAAATCATGTTAAGACATCAAACTTGACTAACTCTATACTCTATAGTAGTTATTTATAGAACAAATCATTTTAATTAATTTAATTATTATCACGCACTCCCATATAATATCTTAGGCTAAATATTTAAGAAACTACTATTTAAATCCTTCTACAAATCTTTAATATTTTAATCCATTAAATATTGGATTTGCATATATTAGCCCTACTATTGCAAACTATAATAACCTAAGCCAAAATATGAAAGAAAAATATTTAATCATGCCTTTCACAAGTGTTTTTGAGATTTAAGTAGCTAACCAGATTTAGTATGTAATTAAATAGCTTGCACAAAAGAGGAAGATCATATGAAATATTGTAAAAATGTTGGAAAATAGCTAAGAATAACAAGCCACTTATAAGATGCAAACCTCTAAATATCTCTAATAAGTACACAATTCACCATTTGATGATCAAATAAGACTCACTAGCTCTCTATATATACCCTATTTATGCCTAAGATATTACCCAATCCAACTTAGATAACCATATATAAGTCCTAAGCCAACTTAAATAACCAAATAGAAAGTATACCCACACATATGCCCTATTTTTGTTTGTGTTGGTCGATTCCTTTATAAAAGTGTGACAGGTAACTTGTATTTTTACTCCTAAATGTGAGATGATGATTTGATGATAAGTGCCTAAAAAGATCTTGAAAGTGTGATGGATTCTTTTGTTTAAGACTCTTAACTCCTATAAGACTCTATTTAATGCATCCTTGTGAACATCAAATATTTTGAAAAGTTTTATCTGAAGTTGTTTGATAAGGTTGTAATGACCCTTGGGAGTAGGTAGAGGAGACCCTTGAATAGTGATTTTAATATGTCTCATTGTAATAGAAAATTTAGGAGATTTTATTTTGATGATAGTTATTTGATTATCTAGATAATCCATGCAATCAATATTATAGACCAAATTGCTTGATATTAAAAAATGTTAATAAAAATAATAGAAAAAGTTTGATTGAAAACTAAACTAACAATGATGGAAAAAATACTTTAAAATTTTCAAAAAAAAATACAAATTTTGAATTAACATTTAAAAATCTACAATTCATTAGTTTCCATCATCCTTAAATTCTTGATCATTTTCAATATAATCGATACAAATTAACAAATACTAAAAATATATAGTTTTTGAGTATCTCACTTAATCCAAAAAGTGAAACATGCTATTGTAAGAATATTCATCCAATATATTATATCAATGGCATTCATGTGCATGCATCGAAGTAGGTATTGGCCTTTGTTTAAATGGTTAGGTTATATAATGTGAGGATGTAACTCAAAATTTCAAGTTACAAAATAGAAGGGCCAAATTTGCAAGAGGAATGTATAACAAATTGGTGGGACACAAAATTAGATAAATAATATGCAAGTTATAAGCAAAGAAATTAGGTCATCATAAAGATGTGTAACAAACTTAAAGAGGCATGAAAACAAGTGAGCAAGATGCAAGAATTCATGTTGTGTGCAGAGAAGGGAAGTATAAGCACAAAAGATGGGCTTATAAAACATGCCATCGAAATTTAAAGTTAGCATTTCAAAACTAAATCATTATCTTGTTTTTTTAGTAATGCTTCAATGACTAAATATGATGCCACAATTAATTGTCTATCTATCTAAATGACTTTCACAACCACAAAATTAATCAAACAATTAAAATTCTCTAAGGCCATGAGCTAGTCAAACTACCCAACAAAAATATTTTTAAGATTGTTACATAAAAAATATTTTATTTATTGTAAATGTGTTTTAATTTAATTTAGATTTATTTAAGAATTATTTTATTTTTATTTACCTAAAAGTTATCTTTTTCTTTTAATGAGTAAAGTGAAATCATAGAAGTTTTTAATATAAAAGTTATCTTATTTTACTTTATAATAATATATAATTTATTTTATTTAGTTATATTGTTTATTTAAAAAATTATTCTTTACAATTATTTTATCTGTTTAAGAGTTTAGTTAGTCAAAAGTTATTTTACTTTCATTTATTTAATAATTATTTTATTTGTTTAAAATATCTCTTAAACAAATAAAATAAAATAACTCTTCATAAATAAAATATTTTTCAAAGTAAATAAAATTCACTTTTATAGAAAAATAAAATAATTTTTAAATTATTCTACATATTATAAAATATCTTTTAAATAAATAAAAATAACTTAAGTAAAATAAAATATTATATTTTTTATTTACATAACAATTATTTTTATTTACCACCCGTTAATGGGTCTTCGGGGTTTCATCCCTCTATCGTGCAAGGGATTCAGTTCAGTGGTGTAAACCTAAAAGGGGGTGGATAAAAAATAATTTTGATGGGGCATCAAAGGGTAATCTAGGACCTTTGGGGGCTGGGTGCGTTGCTCACAATGATACCAGTAACATTTTAGCAATTGAGACTAAGAAGTTGGCAGAAGGCATGAATAACGAGACAGAGGTGCAAGTTGCACTCCTAGCTGTGGAATTGGCAAACAAGCTACATGTAGAAAGATTGCATCTAGAAGGGGATTCACAAGTGATTGTCAATGCGATTTCCAATGGCAAAGCACAAGTCTGGAAACTTGACAAAATAATCAATATAATCTGAACCAAGCTCAATAATTTTTGAAATTTTAAAATTTCTCACATTTACCGTGAAGGCAACACCTTGGCCGACCAACTATCTAAAATGGTGGTGAAAATAGCTAAGCAATTTGGTTCAAATATAGCGGAGATTTGGCAGGAGGGATAAAAGATGGCGGTTGATGTCAGCCTCATTAATGAAGCAATTGGTTGAAGTGGGGTGGCATCATTTCAATTTGCGGTGGTATAGGGGCTTTGAATGCTCGGAGAGATCAAGGCATATTTACTCCTCATCACTTTCAATGATCATTCATTTTGTTCTTGTAAGATTTGCTAGTGCATACCAAAGGTTGATGTCTGCAAGAAAATGGAAGCAAATTTCGCTCTCAATGCCTCAAAGCAACAAATGGCATTTCGGGGGCCTGTCACAGATGAAAGACTAAAGAACGTGTTCGCCACAAGTGACCCTTTCTTCCTCAGTTCGGTTTGGGCTCTTTTGGGAATGAATTTTTTGGTAAATACAAGTTTCATCATCACACAAATATAGATATTTCTTCTCTATTTTTTGCATGGGGCCTCCATTTCAGCTCGTGGGAGGAGGTTCGAAGGGTGATGGAACAATGTGTCAAAGTTGAATGGCAGGTTGGTTTGGAGGAGATTTTGGCTTGTGCAGTGCCAAGGCGAGGTTTCATCGCTGCTATTGGCAACTGGATTGGCTTCCCGGATGTGCCTCACCAATGGCACCCCTTTCTTCTGCACAGAGCTCTTGGCAATACCTTGGAAAGGAAGGTGGAGGCTAAAAAATACTAGGCTTTTATTCTGGACTTGGTGCATGATTGGGAATTGGAGATTGTGGTTGGGATTCCCAGAGAGAAAATGAACCCAAAACTCTTCTGCTTCAAGCTGGTTGGTGTGTGGTTGGACATGGAGTTGCAGAGGAAGGCTCATGGCCGTGGTGGGTTGCGTATGAGGGGTCATGGTGAAGCGCGAGGTGGTGGGCAGACTCGTGATCGCAATTCTGGTTGAGGGCTTGGTCACAGGGTTTGAAGTGGGGTAGTTCAATGCCCTTTCTTGTTTTCTTTTGTGTCTTTTGTTGGTTCGGTTACTGGTTGTCTACAGACCTGAGTTTGATACAAATTGTGTAAATTTGTTTTGTGGGTGTTTTGGGTAGTGCAGTTTGTGATAGTTGTTTTGGTTTGTGCATTTATGCACTCGTTTGGCGACTGTAAATTCTAGGTGGGGGTTGTAATTTTGGGGTGTTTACAGTTGGATCATGGTTGGGTTGGCTTCAACCTCTCAAAATAGATAGTTCATATTTTTTGTATTTTCACCTTATAATTTAATAATAAAAAATATATAGTTTACCAGCCAAAAAAATTATTTTTATTTTTATTTACTTTAGATTTATATAAAGATATTTTTATTTTATTGTATAACTATTCAAAAATAATTTCATTTTTATGAAAATATTTTATTTTTATTTTTTTACTTTAAAAAAAAAATCTCTTTTATTTTATTTATATTGTTTCTTTTGCTTTCATTTTAAGAAACATTTTATTTTATATATATGTTAAATTATATTTCAATTTTTTATGTACATTGGAGAATAGCAATAGTACATTAAGCAACCAACAAGGCCGTTGAGATAAGAGGATGGGATGTATACTTCCATTGCCTTGATAACACAAGCAGAGGCTTCCTCCTTGGACAAAATGAAGAGTATCCAATAGAACGAAGGAATGGATTAGCAAGCTAGTGCATAATGGCAAAGAACTTAAGTTTGTTGTTGACTCCTAAGACTCCACCATCAACCCACAATGGAATATAGAGAAAATAAATGGCGAGTACAACAATAGGCAAGAGAAAAATGTGATCGAAATCCCTAAGCTCTTAGCTATAGAACTCGTCAATGATCAGACCCTCCTTAAGGAAAATATCATAGTTTGACGACTCTCTAAGTACTCTACAAGACTCTTCAAACCCCCAAGTCTCTAAGTTGATCAAGTCGATTCAACCAAACTCCCACATTGCGTCTAGCCAAGTCCTGCTCCAAGACTCTCAAGTCCTAAGCTCAGACTCTACTGGTGCCTGAACATAACATAGTGGCTAAAATTTCAAATTTTGAGAGTTTGAGGATCATTGACATGTGTAATGTTTGAATTATGACAAATTGATAGTCAAATTAGACTTTTATGTTCTCTAAATGCATTTATTTCTTTTTTTGTGTAATTATGAGGTTTCTTTTTTCCACGTCGACATAGAGTTTATTGCTGAGTTAATGCTAATTCCCTAGTCGGAGTCAAAATTTTGGGTTGTCGAGTCAAGTCTGAGTAAAAGTCCTAAAACTATGGAAAATATAATGGATAACCAATCCATTGCCCAACTTAAGTGTTGGATTGAATAGCTCAAATGGATGGAGAAGCTAATCATATAATGTAAAGAGGAAAGGAAAAGATAAAGCTACAAGAGCTCAAATTCAATGAATCGACCTAATCGAAGGGTTAATGGATCTCAATGCAATGCCAAACAACATGGAAAGTATTGATGATGTCCTAGCTGATTTCAAGAAACTCACATTGAGTAAACTGGTCAGTAGGAAAAATATTTTAATATGGAGGCCATCGACAAAATGATGCAAATGAGTTGATTAATAAATGAGTACAAAAGAACAAATGCTTGAAACGGAATACTAGATATAGTCATATCATGTCAACCATCAAACCCTAACACTTCAAGTGGAAATTTATGCAAGAGCAAGATCAAGATGCCATGGTCAAGGCTCTAACTACATATGGTGACTATCGAAGGAGAGAAATCACATGTTTGGACAAAACTGTGATTGTAACTTTTAAGCTTGTGGCTAGGTTTCTGGTGGAATATTTTAGTTTGTTCCTTGTGTCAATCTAGGAGCATAGAACTTATGAAAGGCGTTGGGGCTATATGCCTAAAGGCTAAAAGTAGTAAATTAAGCAAGTATGAAATGCAATTAGAACACACACGAATTGTCTAACTAGAAATCTAGTTCAATCTTCCTTTTGTTTTATGATAGGAAATATGACAGTTAGTAAAATAACAAAGTAAAAATCCAAAATGCAATTTATGATTTGGGGTAAACCCACAAAAGTGGTTTACAATTTGAGTGAGGAAGGAAAAGTGGTAAAAAATGACCCCATACAAAAAAAATTGGTTTTGGGGGTTCGAATGAACCCTTTGGTTCGAGTAAACCAAAAAAGGGTTTGAATGAACCCTGGTTCATGTGAACCAATTAAATGCAAGGTGGACCCCATTCCCACCAAAAAAAACAAAGAAAACCACCTTTTAGGAGGGGGTTCGAATGTACCTTGGTTCGAGGGAACCCCTAGGGGTTCGCTCGAACCCCCCTGGTTCACTCAAACCCCCTAATTCCTACCTTGTCAACCTCTGCCATCAAAAAAGTCCAAAATTTTGTGTTTTGAAACTCGGGTGGAGGATGAAAATGGAGGAGACTCCACAAACCCAACTGGAATCAAGTAGTCCTCAAAATGAGCTATCCAACAACTAATTTTAGTATATTTTGGTTTTATTATGTATTTATTTTTTTAGTTTTATTAAACATAGGTTTTTCACCGAAAATCAAGCTCTTTATTCTACACATGTGGAAAAATAGCAGACTATCAAAAAATATATTGAAAACTATGAGTGCACCAGATATTGAAGTCCTTGATCCAACAAAAAAAATTGAATTTCGATATGTACATACAAAAAAAGTTGTGTTATACGGTCCGCCTATGTTTGAATTGTAATTGATTTGACTTTGAAACTTGATTAAAGAAAAAATATTCAATAAAAACTATATAACCAAGTGGAAGCACTAGATATCGAAGTTACAAATCTAAATTTGAAAGAATTAGAATTTTATCCTTTATGGAAAAACAAGTTATGTGTTATACGATGAGTGTCACTCCTTAAAAATGTTGTTTTATGAAGAAGAAAAAAAAACTAATTTTCGAAGGAGATGGAAAAAGAAGTGCAATCTAAATCCAAAATTTTTGAAAAAAATATATTTAGAATCTACAGACAAAATTTCACGAAACTCTAGTTTGCATCATCTTCAAATTCCTCACGGTTTAGCTATTATAGGTGCTTGAAAGTGAAGATTTAGTTAGAAAAAATTATTTCAGTGTCCAATTTGGCCAAAAATTTTAAACCACTATTGTGGGATCACCCTTCGAACTTTAAATAAACTGATTAATGTTACTAACAAATATAAAATTGTTGGAACTATCTTATTCAATGATAAATAGTGCTTGACTAGATTGAGGAATCAATATCATAATAGTAAGCATACACACAGAATTAAATCAACATACAAAAAGTTAAATCACACATACTGAAATGGATCAACTAAAACATATCACCGGATAACACAAGAAGTGGGCCTTGCCTTCTTGGTTCAACTGATGATAGAATGAAAACTTCCTGTTTATGTCGAGCTAATCATACACATGAAATTTACTAATTGAATAGAATTTAAATGAAGCAAAATTCACACATATATTGATTACCATTCGTTTTCTCAGACATACATATATATATACTAAGGCTTATAACTATTGATGTTCTAAAACCAATATGAGAATGGTTTGTTTCACCCTTCGGCCAACAAACCAAAACCAAAATTTGATAAATACAAAACATAGGCCGCTGGCCATAAGATAGTCTTAAACAACAAACAGTATTTTTGAACATCAAGACAATAATTGGTAATCGGCTTCCTTCTCCATGCACTTCCAGAAAATTGCAACTCCACCTTAGTTTTCTCCTGCCATGTTAACAATCAAACAAATCAGTTTCTCTACATTTTTTAGCATATTTTGTAGTTTTAATTTTCTTCTAGGAAAAGTAATCAAAATGGAGACAAGGGTAATTTAGGAATGGTAAAAATAGGACATTTTCCCTCTCATCACCACAAAAGATGAAATCTTGGTTGAAACAAACGATAAACTAGATAACTAAGCAATAAATCCAAATGAATAATTTCACATCAAGTGATCATTCTTTAGCTATTTTTCTATTGCATATTCTTTTGTAAAGGGAAATATTCTTTGATTTTAAATCCTAAAACTAAACCCTTCTTTTGTAACTAATTTTTGGCACCTCATGTCTATTAAAGGGCCATCAATCTACCTTTTTGATGTAGGAGCATCTAGTGGTGTAAGGGCAATCCTGCATCACCCAAAAAAAAGAGTCTCATTTCATGTTGGTAGTCTTTTAGATTTTTTTGCATTTTTGGATACCCTTTTCGTCATAATGTAATTCCCAACTTACGGTTTTGCTTTTCTATTCATGGGTTGAAAGATATTACAGTTTTAGTGTCCAAGAATTGCACCTAAAAACCTTCCAAATCAGATTTGAGGCACTAAACAATCCTGAATTGGCCCTGAAACTTGCCGAAATTGGCAAAGCAGATTTTGAGCACATTCTTGACTTTGAAACCTTTTCAACGGTTCAAATAGTTCAAAAAACGAAGTCCCGGATCAAAAGTTGTGGCTCCCGGAAGTTGGTGCACTTTCTAGAAGATACTAATTTTCAAATGTACTCTAAAATTTGAATCTCAAGTTGTAACTTCCGACGCTAGGCTTCCAAAAAATCAAATTTGACTGTTGTTTTGGCTCCAAACTAATAAGGAGCTCTATTTATGGGCAGGTTTCTGATTTTTGTGTAGTTTTTTGGGGAACAAGTTCGCACACTGCGAAAAGGATTATTCTGTGATTTTCTGTAACTTGCATATGTTGTAGAACTTGAGGATTTGAGATCCTCTACATGTAAGAAGTTCCATTTTCTGAATAATAAAATTATTCTCTTGTTTTCTTAGTTATTTTATGTGTCTCGGGTTACACCCTCGTCACTTTTTATTATGAGAAATTGTTGACAACTATGGAACTAGCAATAAAGAATTGTTATTGCTTAGTTTCCTTCACATTTTTTTTTATGTAGATGAATTTTATCTTAAAGTACTATATAAATCCATAATTGTATATCCCTTCTCATGTGCATATGAATACCAATACAACTTGAAAAGTCCTTCATTTTGTGAAATATTGTGGAATTGTGCCATTTTTCTAGGTATTTCATAGTCTCTTTCATAATTTAAAATTTCCTTTGAACCTTGCACCATTTGTACATAATTATGACTTCATCTAGTGAAATATGGGATGGTTTTTTGATATGTAATTGCTAATTTATGTTGTAGTTTGACAATCTTCATACATAGGATCTCTAACCCATTCCTTCCTCCCCTTTCTTTTTCCATTTCTTTTATCTTACAAGTTTCTTAAACATCAATCGCTTGCAAATTTGATGATCACATTAGGGTTTGAATTCATTGTTTTATTTGGCAACCCTAGTGCTTAACTCCTTAACCATAAAGGCCCCTTGTTAAACAATGTCCACAAACTTTTGGATCAACCTGTACGTCAAGGCCTGACAATCAAAGACTTCAAATAATTAGATTGTCTAATTTTTTGACAAGAGATAGAACTGGGTGATCCCACTAGTGGTTTATAATTTTTGGCCAAACGTGACACTAAATTAATTTTTTAAACTAAATCTTCACATTTGGGCACCTATAGCAGCTAAACCATGAAGAATTTGAAGATGATGAAAATTAGAGTCTCGTCAAATTTTGTCTATAGATTCTAAAAATATTTTTTCAAAAATTTTGGAATCATTTTTTTTTCCATCTCCCAAAAAATTGGTTTTTTCAAAAACATTTTTAAAAAGTGACGCACACCATATAACGCATAACTTTTTTTCCATGAAGGACAAAATTCTAATTCTTTCGAATTTAGATTTGTAACTATGATATCTAGTGCTTCCACTTGGTTAAATAGTTTTTTATTGAATATTTTTTCTTTAATCAAGTTTCGAAATCAAACCCATTACAATTTAGACATAGCACGACCGCATAACGCATAACATTTTTTGTATATATCGAAATTCAATTTTATTTTTTTTGTTTGATCAAGGACTTCAATATCTAGTGCACTAATATTTTTCAAGAAATTTTTTTGATAATCTGCTATTTTTCCACATGTGCAAAACAAAGACCTTCATTTTCGATGAAAAACTTATGTTTAATAAAACTAAAAAAAATACACAATAAAACCAAAACATATTAAAATTATATTTGTTAGATAGCTCGTTCTGAGGACTACCTGATTCAAGTTGGGTTTGTGAAGATTCCTCCATTTTCATCCTCAACCCGAGCTCCAAAGTGCTAAAATTCAGGTTTTTCTTGTGTCTCAAGGAGGGGATGACGAATAAAGGGGGTTCGCTCGAACCAGGGTTCATTCAAACCCTAGTTCATTCAAACCCCCCTTCTATAAGGGGTTTTGATGGCTTTTTTGGCGAGAAAGTATTAGGAGGGTTCGCCGAACCTAGGTTCTAGCGAACCCCTAACTGGGTCGGTCAAACCAATAGGTTCGTACAAACCCCTATAATCAATTTTTTTGCCATGCATTCATTTTCTAGGAGTTTTCCTTCCTCACTTCAATTATAAAACACTATTGTGGCTTCACCCAACTCAATGTGAAATTTATCCCTATTGATCATGACAAGCATGCGCATCAACACCACCATAGTCAATGTCCACTATATTTTGTCCCATGTTTTTTCAAACTCCAATGGGTCATACACACATTTTGATCAAAACTTGTGGCACACTCGATACCCTTCCAACTCATAATTAGGTTTTCTAAAATATATCTACCCTTGACAAAATATATTTGTGAAAAGGAGATAACTTTAGAAAAATAATTGTTTAGATTAAAACAATAATCACTTTAACCATAATTTTGCAGGAAATGTATTTCCACTAAACTATTAAGTCTTAACACCTTTTCAAAAGTGATACCTTTATTGACTTGAAATGGATCTTGAAAATCGTCAAAATTTAGTTGATTGAATTGATTAGTCATATACTTCTTAGTTCACAAAGAAAAAGGGCTTAATGTTGGAGTAGGCAAGATCTTTTTGCAAACTAAAAACAATCCACAAATAAGAATATGCAAAATGAGTTCTAAAATATTATATGCATGTGATGTGTTTAAAATGTGCAAATGAGCATTTCTTATAAAGGCAAGGATGAAGAGGTGAGAAGGTAGGAGTCAAACTCTAGCTACCCCTCCAAGTAGGAAACACGTGTAGGAATCTATGGACAAGTGTCGAGACACTTGGTGAGTCTACATGAGGTGAGACAAAAGACTAAATAACCTCTAAATGATCTCAAGTGTAGTGTGAATAGGACTCTACTAAGTAGGCTAAAAGCTAACTAGTTTGATAATACCTCTTTTCACACTAACACCCCCCCTTAAGCAATGCTTAGGGAGTAAGCTAAACACCAAAAAGATGAATCCCAACAACAAGGCCTGATAAGGTACTCATGTACAACAATGATCTCGCACAAATGGATAAAAATGAGAAAATCCAAAAGGAACAAAACTACTCTCCAAACGTGAGAAAGAAAAGGACAAGACCTCCTGAAAAGATGTCCCATGAAGATAAGAACATGATGATGAACTCTTGAAGCATGTCGAAGTTGTAAACTCTATCGAAGATGAACTGGTGTCTACTGGAATCAACAAACCTCCAAAAAATGTCGATCGAGATAAGAGATATAGAACACTGCATGAGTGAACATATAGAACACTACTCAACCATGAATACACAAATAGCACAAAGGCAATCAAACTCTATGAAGTTGAAGATGCAGATGGTACTATGATTCTAGAATACAATCAACAAATGCACGAGTAACCTATAGTACACTACTAAAATGTGCATCACGATACTCTACATAATTACTAGAATCTCACAAAATATGATCCACTAAAATAATCCCCTCATAGGAGAGATAAGATAGAAGGTCTATGAGAGCCCCCCAAAAGTAGAAGGTTCCTCTACTGCTCCATTGAAACCAAGGAAGCATTAGCATAACACTGTGATAAGTTCCCCCTTAATTTTGACAAGGAAGAGGTATAGGCAAACCAATTGAAATTGGGCACAAAGGTGTGCATAGGAATTTAGACTTAGCATTAGGTCCAAAAATATGTACAAAAAACTGAAAAAGGGTGTGCATCAAGGCACACATGCATGAGACGAAAATCACAAGGGTCCATTCTTGTGATGGAAAATCAAAGCACTACACAACCCCCCATTACACTTTATAATTTAGTGTAAGTACCAAACTCCCTCCCTAAGGAACATACATTCAATTGTTGTGGCATTATATATGAGTGCATTTAAAAATTTATTTGTTGGTTTGAGTTCTTACAAGTTTATGTCGTGAGGTAGACAATGAAAACATATATCAAGTATTCCTTTCAAACCTCAAGAAATGATAGAAACAAAAAATTGAAAACCCCCATTATTAAAAGCATGACCCTGGGTGATCCCACAATAGTGGTTTACAATTTTTTGCCAAATTGGACACTGAAATAAATTTTTCTAACTAAATCTTCACTTTCGAGCACCTATAGCAGCTAAACCATGAGGAATTTGAAGATGATGCAAACTAGAGTTTTGTGACATTTTGTATGTAGATTCTAAATATATTTTTTTCAAAAAATTTGGAATCAGATTGCACCTCTTTTTCCATCTCCCTCGAAAACTAGTTTTTTTTCAAAAAGTAACATTTTTAAGGAGTGACGCTCACCGTATAACGTATAACTTTTTTTCCATGAAGGATAAAATTCTAATTCTTCCAAATTTATATTTGTAACTCCAATATATAGTGCTTCCACTTGGTGAGATAGTGTTTTATTGAATATTTTTTCATTAATCAAGTTTTGAAGTCAAACCAATTACAATTCAGACATAGGCAGACCATATAACGTGTAACTTTTTTTGTATGTATCGAAATTCAATTTTTCTTTTTTTTGTTGGATCATGGACTTCAATATCTTGTGCATTCATATTTTTCAAAAAAAAAAATGATAATTTACTATTTTTCCACATGTGTAGAACAAAGAACCTAATTTTCAGTGAAAAACTTACATTCACAAGAAATAAAAAATAAATTTAATTAAAATTATACTTTTTTGGAAGCTTATAATAAAGACTACATACTTACAAAAAAATAAATTTTAAATGAATTCAAACACCAAAAACCACTAATATTGGCTATTGATATCATCACTATGCAATACTATTTATTGCGAAAATAAAAAATATTAAAAATTTTGTTGCACAAAGATCAAGATAGCACACATTTTGAGACGAATGCATAAGAAATGAGGCACAAAGTTCGAGGCAACTTGTTGATGCAATATAATACAACTCTATGGCCATTTAGATTTTCATACAATCATCCATAGATGGGCCTCCAAAACCTCCAAAATTCATCTGTCGTAAAAAATACAAGTGTTATATATGAAAATTCGTCTCTTGGCCCTTCTAAGTGCAACCGTGACATCCGTTTTTCTCCAAGAAAGACCATTTAAGAGTTGATGTCCACAAACCTCACAAATTCAAGAGAGAAAGGGATAAAATTTGCAAACTTGCTCTAATACCATGTTGGAGCAGCCAAGATTTGCTTGCAAACTCAAAACAATCAACAAAATAAGAATATGTAAAATGAGAAAATATCATAAGCATGTGATGTGTTTAAAATGTACAAATGAGCCTTGCTTATAAAGGCAAGGATGAAGAGGTGAGCAGGTAGGAGTCAAACTTTGACTAGGGTACCCCTAAAAATATGAAACAAGTGTAGGACTCTGTGGACAAGTATTGAGACACTTGGTGAGTCTATATGAGGTGAGACAAAAGTCTTGATAACCTCTAAGTGAGCTTAAGTGTAGTGTGAATACGACTCTACTAAGTAGGCTAAAAGCTAACTAGATTGATAATACCTCTTTTCACACTAACACTTCAGACATGCTTTTAACCTCATTAAGACAAAATTTAGCAAGGCACAAATGCATAGTCCAATTCAAAATAGGGGTACTAAGTGCACTTTGAACAAAGATTATTCAAATTTAAGACATTCCAACCACAATATTGAAAGAATTTGTTCACAATGATACTTTACACAAATGAAAACATCAAAATGGAATAAGGCCATTCAAACAAATTAGTTGTAATAAAAAACATTGCATATTGGACAAAATAACAAGTATCCAAAAGAAGTTTGATCTATCCTTGTATTCCTATGTGTATGAGCCCCATTTTCTCATTTGCTCATCCCTTAGCATTTATATACCCACCTGAAATATTGTAAAGGGTTCCAAAAGGGGATTCTTAGTGAATTCAAAAAGATCCAATCATAGCCAAGTGTGACCTTGATGTATAAAATCATTGTCGAGCTTGGAATAACTTAATGCAAGAATCAAACATATTGTACAAGCAACTCACAACTAGGCAAGCTAGGAGAGACAATAGAGGTGCTTGTAAAAAAATGCATTTGAAGACTCAAAATTTAGTGATTGGATTGCAAGATTTAATAGGCTACTTAAAGACAACTAAAGGAATGGAGACCAATAAATGACATGTAATGTAGTAAAAGAAAAGTTAAGTAGTAAAGAAAGGATGTTGGAGACAACACAAGTAGAAGTAGAAGTCAAACATTTCCTTTAAACATAGTCCCCAAGAAAATGTTTCAAACTAAAGGAATGAAGAGCAATGATTATATTAATGAACATGAAAGGCCAAAACTAGCCCATGGGGCTAAAAAGGAAATATGTTAAAAAGGGAATGGAGTGTGTATGGTGTGGAATAAGAATATATCATGTGAAATGTACTAGGAGAAAAGTTAAGTAGAAAAGAAGTATATATGAAACAATAGAAGTAGAAGTATAATGTGAAAAAAGGATAGGAATAGATGGTGTGGAATGTATTAGAGAAAAGTAAGTAGAAACAATTGTATATGAACAACACAAATAGAAGTATAATATTAAAAAGGAATAGGAATATATTGTGTGGAATGTACTAGGAAAAGAATTAAATAGAAAAATATACATAAAAATATACATATATGAAACAAAACAAATAGAAACAAAACAAATAGAAGTATAAGTCAAACATTTCATTACACATTGCCCCAATATTAATCAAGAAACCAAAAGGGTATGCAAGCAAAAAAATTTAGACTAAGAATACAAACAACCTTGTAACGAAACAACAATAGTATCTCAATGAATCAACACACCCACATATGAACAATACAAGAAAAAAAAATGCATTGAATGCATAAATACTTATAACACAAGCATGTGCCAATTCACAACACTCAAATGTGAAACCCATAGATGGCCAAGACAAGAGCACTGTAGAGAATAGAATACCTGTTTTGCACTTCAAAGGATAGACGAAATCTGTTCTGCATTTTGTATGCGATACAATAGGCAGTGCAATTGTGAAAGCGTGTTCTTGAATAAGAAAGAAATAACCAACCATAGTACTCTCATAAAAAAAATTGAATATAGAGTTGCTGCTTATGAAATGGGGATTAAGAGAGTCTTGATCAAAGCAAGAATACTGGAAAAACATCCAATTTCTTAGGTTTGCACAACATTTCTAATAAACCAAAACCTCCATCAGAGAAAAGCTAAAAGAAATGAGGAGTTGAATTCATATATAGTAAAACCTATAGTCAAGTATCAAATATATTCACAAACTCTACGTCAAGAAAATTGTGAACTTGCAGAAACACAAGTCCTACACAATATAACTAAATGCAGTGTGTTCCACAAATAGATTTTCAACTATACACTAAATATATATGATGCTTCTTTAATATAAGGAAGTCACTCCAACCTTGCATTTGCATTTTTAATATTAGACAGATCTCACAACAAATACTTCTGCAAAAAATTAGACAGGAGAACTTAAACAAAATGTGTGTATGTATGAAAAATGAGAGGGAAGACAGATGGAACCCCTTCGGAAAAAGAAAATACCTGAAAAGAACATGTCCAGGCACCTCTTGCTTCAAGATAATTTAAGCCATCAAGCAAACTTACTGTATCGACTGAGTGGCCTTGCTTTACCACTGTATCTTGTATTGGAGCAAAACTGTTTATTGGTGTTCTGTTATACAGATGCATTTATTGATAGCTCAAGCTGAGGCGAGATGTTTTCTGAAACAAAAAACATCACATGGGGAATTCTAATGTCATGGTGATCATACAGAACATATTGGACACACAGATTTGGTATAGAATTTCTGCTTATAAACCTGCTTGTGTTCCCACTTCTACATGCATCCACACAGAAACCCTCATTCTCAATAATCTGTGAAGGTAAGGTTGTGACATCCTCATCCTCAACTATACCAAGGAGGTCACCCCAATTTCCTTCCATTGATATGGATACAATTGGAAACATCATTTTGTTTGGCGAAGCATACAAAGTGGGATCTGCAACGAGATTCCCTGTGTACTCTGTGATAAAATCCCCTTCCTCTAAAAACTCTAATGACCGCACGCCCCAACCATTTCTTGTTGTCCTAAAGACCTCAAGCTTATGTTTCGGTCCATATTGAGTAACCCTATTCTGGCAGCTTGGTGGGCACCGGCAGGAAGGACCACATTCATAAACCACTGGTTTGGTTCTAACAAGTCTCCCATTTTGGGTATAAGGGAATTCTCCTCCATTCCTTCTGACACAAAGACACTCTTCCTCATCTGTACATCCTCCTAAACAGCGGCATCCTTCTGGAAGAGCAGGTTTGCCCAACCAGTCAGGATATTTTACAGTATGTACATAGTTGAAATCGTCTGTAGTATATACGTTGTCCACAGAATTTACAACAGTTATGGGGAACTTATTTTGCCCTTCTGCAATGTCTTCTTTAATTACAGCTACTGCGTTTTTGCACTGTGAATTGCGCCTAAATTGGACGGCGTTAGAACGTAAAGGAGGCTGACCTTGTTGTCTCTTGAGCTTGAACTTAAAGATCAAAAACCCTGACCGTCCCCTATCCTCCCACCACTGCTCAACCGTGTAAAGTCCATCATATCTAAAGCTCTGGCCGCCCCTTTCATTGGACATGCATTTTCTGATAACCCTCACAGGTTCCCTATGCTTGTAGTTATTGACCAGCGCCTTATTCGCCTTAGTGAGCTCTTGATCCTCAATTTGTTTCTTGCTCTTCTCATAATCATTTCCACCATGCCCGGTGTATATAAGCACATCTCCATTATCAATATTGTCTTCGTAACCGCCAGCTACCAGAATGCTGGTGGCCAGCGGAACCCCTATCTTTGTTTCTTCTGCTCCAACGAAGTCAATCCCAGCCTGAAGAGGCCTGTGCATGCCCAACATATTTAGCAGTGGTCGCGACTCGAATTCGTATCCAACTTGTATTCCCGGGACATGCCCTAAATACGTCTTTGTAAGACTTTTACACAGTGGTTTTGAGAAATCTACAGCTCTCTGATATAGCCTGGCCTTGCTCTGTGGTGAAATAGCATAGCCCTCTGCCTCCTCCTGTTGCTCCAGCCTTGTAAGAGTTGCATAATATTCAGACAATACAGACATTACTTTCTTTGCAGTTAACATTTCTTGTCCTTCATTTTTACTTTCAAAGTTACCCAACAATCTCGAATCTCTCTGCTCCATTTTTTTTCTCTGCATGTTCTGAGCCTCTGTATATCGGTGTTTCCTGTTTTGTAATCTCAGGTATCCGCTGTTCTTCATTTTTTCTCCTTGGCTCAGAATTGGTTTTGACTGTGCCCTCCTTTATCTGAGAAAACCGTTCCCTGTGATACTGTCTAAACTCGCGCTTCTTCTCTCTTGCAGCGATGTGGTCCGGAGGCAACTCAAAAGAAAGCGGAGGAATATTGAGCGCTTTATTATAAGAGCCTCCACCACCTTCAGCCATCAAACTATGCCTCGCCCTGCCGTGCATGCATGCATTTGGGAAGAACTCTCAGAATGAGAAGATGAAATACAGAACTAAAGCCTGTCAACACAAGTTACAGACACAAATAGCTTGCCTACTACAGAAAGCAAAGTTGGCGTCCGCAAACAATTCTTTGGCGGGCTTTTGCATGCAATTCTTTGGCGGTGTGAACTGTCGACGTGAAGATTATACCGCGTTTAAAGCAAAATTTCTCGGGCCCGAAATGGATTTTGGGCCTGGAAAAAAAGATTGTCTCATGCGGCAACGACTATCCAGCCCCGTAAATGCATCGGAGGCATAGATGTCATCGACATTCATAACTGCACTTTATCTCCGAGTTAAACTACTGCAGTTTTCCATGGATAAAACATAATTCTTTCCAAACACTGCGACCAATTTTAGAATTTTTTTGTTTTTGTTTTAATATTTTTTTGAAAAACATTGCCACTTGCCAGCAATTTTAGTGTTTTTTTTTTGTTGTTTCTGTTTTAATATTTTTTTGGCACAAAAAAAACATTATGTATCAATAAATGAAGGGGTAAAGATAAAATAATTTTCAATTTTTGATAAGTCAGCAAAATTACTTTCACCCTGATTTAAATCATTTGGACGGAAAATTTGAAAGCAATGGTAAAACAAAAAAAATTAGTTATGAAGAATTTATCTTAAGTTTATTTTTCAAAAAGGAAAGTCCGAAAATTGTATTGTCTTGGACAATATTTCATTTATTTGTTTATAAAATATTTAATTTTTCAAAAATAATTATTTTTTAATGTTATATTTTTACAAATAATTATTCTTTAATGTCACACCTTTACAAACTGCAACACGAATGTCACTGCAACCTAGAGACATGGAAAAAAATTAATGTTATAATTTATTATAATGTTTTTAAATTTAAACATGCAATTATTTTTAATTGATTAATCAAGTAGTTAAATATTTTTATAATTTTTATAAAATTAAAATATTTTTTACTTATTTTAAAATCGATCAATATATAATAAAATAAAATATTTGTTGGTATTTATTTTTATAAATATATTATTATAATGAGTTTTATTTAATTAGTAATTGTAAATACAATTTTAAATTAAATTAAAAAAACTTTTAAATAAATAAAAATATATTTTTAAAATGATAAACAAAAGAATATTTTAAAAACATTTATATAAAAAATTAGTGACTTTTTAGAGAATATTAAAATATTATTTTAATTTATTTACTTTATTTTTCATTAAAAAGTTATTTTTATTTACTTGAGAATTATAAAAAATATATTACTTTATTTACATAATTTATTTACTTACAATTATTTTATAGATATTTTATTTGTTAAAGAGTTATTCTATTCATTATTGTGAAGTGAATAAAAAAAATTATTAAGTAAAAAATATAAATTAAAAAATTGTTCTTGAATAGATGCAGGGAAAATCAAAATAACTTTTAGATAAATAAATAAAAATAACTCTTAAATAGATTTAAAACCTTAATACAATCTGACACTCTTTAAAGGTGTTCCTAAAAATTTCCAACCCTTACACAAATCCAAACACCAAAAGTTAAGGAGAACATGTTCTAGTATCTAGCATTGCCCCAAATCCAATACACTAATTTTTTATTGAGTTCTACTTGAGTCTAGGTTTAGATATGCACTCACAAAGGTGATCTAAAGGAAAAATAATAATTTTACATCCTAAGATCTTCATCAAAGAATTATAAAATTCTATAGCATTAACAAATAAACTTCTAACATCTATCACAACACTTGTTTATTATTGTATTTTGAACTCTAAGTATCACATTTAATGTAGTTCATTTTTTGTATTTAACTTAACCTTTATTTTAGTTATCAATCAGAACTCATTTTATTTAGGTTAATTGTTTGCTAGTTGATTGCATAAGTTTAATTAATGTAGATAAGTTTATGAGGGTGCATTTTTATGAACCCAACTACTCTTACACCTCATATGGTTTGTCCTTCTATTAGCGTTTACAAATATGATGAATTTCTTAGGGGTATGTGCAGGATCATGGTGGGCCAAAAAGTGGCAATGAGGAAAAAAACACGTCTTTCACCAACCCAAAAATGCAAAAAATACCGTGTTCACTTTTTTTAGGCTTGGGTGTCAGTACAAACCACCAAAGCAAACACCAATCCTAGTTTTCCATATTGGATATCCGATTTGTAAAAAGTATATATATACAAATTTGTGGCTGTTTTAAAATCATTTGATAGTCAACAACCCGTGGGCGCACAATGAGGAGGTTCTTCGCGTAACGGATATCCGATTTTTCCAATATCCGATTTGAAAAGGTAAGATTTTATATTTTTATTTGCTTTAATTCAATTTTGAATTAGATTTGGATAATTTCAATTAATTTTTTGTGGATTTTTTTTTGAAATAGGGTTTTTGATTGAATTTTTATGAAAAAATTTGAGCTTTAGAATGGATTTTGATAAAAAAATGAATGTTTTTGTGGATTTCTTTTCAAAATAGGGTTTTGATTGAATTTTTATGAAAATTTGAGTTAAGAATGGATTTTGATTAAAAAATGAATGTTTTTGTGGATTTTTTTTCAAAATAGGGTTTTTGATTGAATTTTTATGAAAAAATTGAGTTTAGAATGAATTTTGATAAAAAAAAAAATGAATGTTTTTTATGGATTTTGATTTAAAAATAGTGTTGCTTATGTATTTGTATTAAAAATTAGAGAATTTTATAGATTTTTGTTAAAAAGTAGGGTTTTTTTTGGATTTTTTTTTAAAAACTAGGGTATTTTTATAATATTTTCATTTATATTGTCTAATTTTAATTAGATTAATTATTTTTTAACTTTAATCAGGCATTATGGCTGCTGAGAATGAGAATGCACAAATTCCACCGGTTGAGAATGAAAATCCACCAGGTGAGAATCAAAATGCAGAAATGCCAAATGCTCCACCACCTTCGCAACCATCAATTGAAGACTTAATTCATGAAAAATTGGAGCAATTGAGGGGCATTTGTGATGTTTATAAGAAAATCCCTCGATTATCCTGTATGTCAACCACATTGACAGGAATAATTACAAATGTAGAAACCCTCTCCACCCAACATAATTCCTTTCATTTGTGGCAAGAAACCATGAGGGAATATTATGCATGTGGATTGTCTTATGATGATATGAAAAATCTTCAAATAACAAAAGCTCAAATAGCCTCTTTATTTATTAGCCTCAGCACTAGTTTGCCAGTTAATGTTAACAAACCAAAACTTTCTATAAAATGGTGCACGCATAGGGGCATAGTAGATAACTTTTGGGATCGTTGGTGTATGGTTTTTGATAAACCACCCAACAATAATCTTGATGTACCCTTTTACTTTATTAAAAAATTATACGCTAAGTTTTTGTTAGGGCATCATGTCAATTACTTTGACATTAAACCCTTCCAGGGCGTTGGTGGAGGTATGCCCCAGGATAGGCCAGGGATAGTTAGAGTAGTCAAGCACCCACATGTTCCCCGTCCTCCCCTTCCTTCGCCACCTCCAGTACAACATCCAAATATTACGGAGGATGCAGCCACACAAACTATCCAAGCCATTCACTCTTTGAGTGGTCTTTTGGTTTCCCATGCTTCTTCAGTCGCTTAGCCACATTTTGGTGATGTTGGCGATGGATCCAGTGTTGCTGCATCATCCTCATTGGGTCCACATATTTGTGTGTCATATATTTGGAATACGTGCCAGCAGATATGCTTGGGTCCTATTGTATAGCCCACTATGCATCCATTAGACACTTCTGATTATGACATCCAGGATGTGGAGATTATAGCAAATAACACATAGGGGAGTGGAGCACACCCTACAAAGTCCTCTCCTGCTAGAGAGGTGGACATTGGAATAGTTACACAAGTAACATTTAAGACCTGTAAATTCATAACTTGCATTTTTTTAAATGAATATTAATAAGAGATAGTATCAAGTACTAATATTTATTTACATGGTCTATTTAACAATTAATGTCTGAGGAGGAGCTCACACGGGTGACTAATAGCACCCTTAGGGCCATTTCATTTGGCCTCAACACGCACATAGTATGTATTTTCGCACTCACTCATTTACATTTTTTTACTGTATATGGTGTATTTTACTCCAAAGATTGCTTGCACTATCTTGTAGAAGACTTTCCACTGTCTCCTGCCTGGAACCTGCTACCAAAGGTTCTTGCTGAGCATAGAAGACTATCCTAGTCCTGCTCCAACTCTTCTCAAAGAGTTCTCCACTAGTGCTTTACCTCTGGAAGATCCACACCTTCTTGTAACTGACTATTCTTCCTTGGACTTAGAAGAGTCTAAGTGCCAGTTCCTTCAACTTGCTAGAACTGCTTGCAGGGGAGTTGGGGATATTGTCTCCATGCTTTTTGCATCCAAATTGAACCATTTTAGAGGTCCTTTGGTCTTTACTTTACCCGATCTCAAAACCTTGCCTAGATGAGGCCCTAACTCTACTAGCCCTTACCAGTCACTAATTGGCTTTTTTTGCTAATATTCTCCACACAACCTAGCAAACAAAACACCTTTCCTGACACCCTTTTCATACTTTTAAATCTTGCATAGGTTGTCAAGTCTTTGTCAGTACCGTACAGGTGTTTCCTAGGATCTTGGAGAGGAGGCCTAATTGCCCTATCTTCTAGGGTTTTATTGTTTCCTCCTTCAAAGCTATTGTCACTGGATTGTTTGAAGCCCCAATCCTTTTGCTAAGTAAAGACCTTACCTTGTCACACCTGGAACCGTATGGATTCCGTATAGTGCACCTTTCCCCTGCCTATGTTCTCAATTTCTCTCTTCCAAACTCCTAACCGGGTAGCTAACACTCGCCTAGGGTTTGGTAATGCTCACTCTTGCTTTGCTCTCAAAGTTTCATATGACTAAATATTTACAAAGGAATGGCTCCCCTGTCATTTCCATCAACCTCAGGAAAACTCCATGGGCAGATTTCATGGGGGAGCCATTTATTGACTGACTGTTCAAAACTGAATTTACAAAACCTCTAAATTCTGATCTAAGGATTCAAATGAATAACCCTACTCCACTCAACTTGGATACACAATAAAAAGTGAATCAAATCTATTCTAATAACATGAATACAGTGCCAAATCTGAGTATTTAACACCTATTAGAACTCTGTTGCAAAACACACAGGAATTTCAGAGAACCACTCTACAATTCTAAAACTATGAACACAAACACTAAATCTAATCTTAACTCTTATCTACAAAATGAAATACACTCCAAGCTATTCAAAGAACCCAAGAACAGTGAGAAATCTGTGTAAATAAAGCCTTTTGGTTCACTGTTTCTCTAAACACACGGGTAACACACAGAAAAATACTGAAAATCTATTCACTGTCTTCTATTCTTCCCAACAAAAATTGTTTACAATCACTAACTACTCCTTCTACGAGCCATTCCCTCCATTTGGGATGCCATCACCATCTTTCAAGGGCAGTTACTCGAGCATTTCCCTGATTTCAAGGGATTCCCAATGCCTAGTAAAGTGCATGCAACCAAACAAGTTCATCATGCAATCTTGCAACATTCTTGCAACTCTGCCTTTACCTTAATTATAGGACCTCAATCTCTTTAAACTCGAACCAACAGCTCCTTAACTGTCCCATGGCATCTCTAAATAACGAGGATAGCACACTAAATGCATTATATCCTATCATATGCTGTCCAAAGCTTAATAAAGCGAAATTTAACAACTTTGATAACCTAATGATAACTTTAGTCCTAATGACTAGCTTAACACACAAATGCAAGACCTTCTAAGGTCCAAACCAAACTCACAAGCATATTAACATCCCTGACTTGGCTAAGGTCAGTACAAGCCAAAATTGCAAACAAACAAGGTGGAGGTCAGCCTAGGTGCTCCTGCACCAGTATACTTGCTTGTCATTTGAATTGTCATTAATGAAATTATATATTAACTTATATGTTTATCTTATTCTCTGCTTGTAGGAAACACCTAGTGCGAGCGAGGTGCGACGCTCTCCAGACTATGGAGGCACAATGTTAGATAAGGGAAAGGTAATTGAACTCAAATTTGATTGAATTGAGATTTATAAGATCTTTTATTGATTATGTATACATTGACATAGATTCGTAGTTTCATATATACTTGTCATTTTTATGTACAGGCGGTTGTGAGGTATACATCATTGTTGATAAGTGTCATAACACCTGAAGGAGTAGGTATTCGAACACCTGAAGGAGGAGGTATTGAAACACCTGAAGGAGGAGGTGTCAAAACACCTAAAGGAGATACAAAAAAAGATCAGCCTAAAGAGGTATGTGTTTATTTTATTTTGTGCTTGGTAAATATGTTCTTATTACCAACAATTCTATGCTAACTTGGATCAATTTTATGTTTTTGTTCACATATATAGATTGACTTTACAAAAGTTGGTTTGGTTGGTTCTTTGAGAGGGGTATATTCTAGGACTCCTGACCCTTTGAAGAGACGTATATTTCAGGTAATCAAGATTTCAATTTTAGAGTTCAATTATAATTCAATGTATATTGATTTTTATGTTAATTATTCAATTTTAAATTATATAGTATAACTAATCTCAATTGTGGTTTGACTTTTTCTTGTGCAAACCTTCAGAGCCAACGAGTGCTTCAAAGAGGATCCATTTTGATGATCCACCAGTAGTTTAGGATGAGATAGACATTTTGGCATGTAAATTTTGAATAGATATTGAGATGGCATATGCCACATATTGTAAGACTTTATTTGAGTTGGCATTGATGCCATTTTTGTATATGGACATACACTTGATTATTGGATAATTTGATATATAGAAGTTGACAATCGAAATTTAATTTCCTCCTCATGTGCATAATGATTAAACTCGTTGAAAATTTAATCAAGTGAGCAATGGTTAAATATCAATGTACAATAGCATAAAAAGAATGGTTAAATATTATGTAGTTTATATTCATATTGTTGATTATATTGCATTGCACATCTTTCAAACTCAAAGCATTACTTCACATTGCATAAGTAACAACTAGATGCTGATAGATGAAAAAATTTCAATAACAATATAGTTTTTACAAAGTCAACCCTAGCGGTTATGCAATTACTTCACATTACATAACTAATAGCAGGAGCTTGCGACTATCAATTGCCATTAGCTTGTCATGGAATTCTATGAGACCACATTTCTTTGAGGGAAGCGGCACAAAATTCACAAAAAAATGAAAAACACTCAAACAAACTTTAAAGGGTCACCAATGACACATTTCCCCCTCATTCCACATGCTATCGCGACCATTTACTTGCCGATTGTGGGGATGAACAATGGAGAAAACATGTAAAATTAATATATATATATATACAACCTAGAAGCATGAATTACGATTAGACTATCACATAACATCATATAAACAAAAAAAACACTATAAACTTGAATGTCATTTAAAACATGCATGATAAATATTCATCATTGAAACTTGAATTGTGGTACCTTGATATACAAAGTCGATTGATGCCAAGGTTCAATTTGTATGATATTGAAAAAAGAAGCCAACTGAGTAGAGTTATTAGCATTCTTTAAAAATCATAAGAATTATTTTAGTACACTAGCCATGTTGACGTCTTCTTGCAGTCTCAAACGTTATTTTGTATCATTGTTACATTGGTCTTGAGAGTGATTGCACATTTGAAGTGTATAAACACATACCTTTTTGTAATATCAAGGATACTTTTTGAATCTTCCATGCATTGCTAATCTAAAAGAAAAGTTCTTTTTCCTAATCTGTATGCAGCCATGCTTTTGACATTCTCAAAAAGAGCAAAACGATGCAAAGGCATGGCCAAGCAATTGTAACTCTCCACATGAGAAAAGAGAGATGTTGGAGAGTACATCAAGTCAGTGAGAACCGAAGTATAATGTGTTTTAGTTTGTAGTACTCCTATGTTTGTCTGTAGAAGTGTGATAAATTCTTAGTTCAATGATGCTGAACAATTTTTGAAAAAAGAAAGTTGTGTCACGATCCGCATTCAATCCAACAAGAAAAAATGAAAGCTCAACCTCTTGGAATGAAAATTCTTGTTTGCAAAACAAATGAATAAGAATGAGGTAGTTACGGTGTTTGAAGCTATTTAGAGGTCACTTTTATGGTGCAAGGCTTAAAATTTCATTTTAAATGCACTCAAACAAACTTTAAAGGGATCTCAGGCATGTTGCCCCCTCATTCCACATGCTATGCAGCAATTTACTTGCGGTGTAGGGGCCGAACAATGGAGAAAACATGTAAAAATAATATATATATAGATGTGCAGCCTAGAAGCATGAATTACGATTAGAATATCACATAACATCATATAAAACAAAAAAACCACCATAAACTTGAATGTCATTTAAAGCATGCATGATAAATATTCATCGTTGAAACTTGAATTGTGGTAGCTTGATATATAGAGTCTATTGATGCCAGATTCAATTTGTATGATATTGAAAAAATAAGATAACTGAGTAGAGTTATCAACATTCTTCAAAACTCATAAGAATTCTTTTAGTACACTCAAGAGTTATCAGATCTCTTCTTGCAGTCTCAAAAGTTATTTTGTATCATTGTTACATTGGTCTTGACAGTGGTAGCTTAATATAGGTCCACAATACAAAACCTGGTTTACCTGTGCAGTGTAACAGTGGTATAGGAAGATTTTTCTTTGAAAGCAAAAATGAAAGCTCGGCCTCTTGGAAAGAAAATGCTTGTTTGCAAAACAAATGAATAAGAATGAGGTAGTTAAGGTGTTTGAAGTGATTTAGAGGTCACTTTTAGGGTAGTTAAGGTGTTTGAAGTGATTTAGAGGTCACTTTTAGAGAAGAGAGATGTTGAAGAGTACATCAAGTCAGTGAGAACCGAAGTGTAATGTGTTTTAGTTTGTAATACTCCTTTGTTTCTCTGCAGATGTGTGATAAATTCTTAGTTCAATGATGTTGAACAATTTTTGAAAAAAGAAAGTTGTGTCACGGTCCGCATTCAATCCAACAAGTGAAAATGAAAGCTTAGCCTCTTGGAATGAAAATGCTTGTTTGCAAAACAAATGAATAAGAATGAGGTAATTAAGGTGTTTGAAGTTATTTAGAGGTCACTTTTAGGGTGGAAGGCTTAAAACTCCATTTTAAATGCACAAAAAAGAATAAAATTACTTCAAACCAAGTTTGTAAAGAAGTTAACTATGTCGCCCACTAGTTTCCCTTAAGAGTCCAAAGTGCTAAAAGGCAACAATCTTTGAAGGGCTATTTCTCGGAGACCGTGATGCTTACAGACTCTCCATTTGAGGCTATGGGATTGTGTTGGGACCATCTACAAAAACCTCTCTCGGTTTTTGCTATCTCGGAGGCGTTTTCTTGTGGTGATGGCTTTTTAGTGGAGGAAAAAGTTGTCAGATGCAAGCAGTGTAAAGTTTCAAAGTGGTGCAAGTTTCATTCCGCAACTCATACAACCAAATAGACTATTCCAACACATCCAGATGGGTACGTTTACGCTAGGGATGGTCCTCTCTTGCACCCAAATATGCCAAATCACACCGAGTTACATTGGATCGATGATTTCCCTTAAGAGTCCAAAGTGCTAAAAGGCAGCAATCTTTGAAGGGCTATTTCTCAGACACCGTGATGCTTACAGACTCTCTGTCCAAGGCTATGGGATCATGTTGGGACCATCTACAAAAACCTCTCTCGATTTTTGATATCTCAGAGGCGTTTTCCTATGGTGATGACTTTTTAATGGAGGGAAAAGTTGTCAGATGTAAGCAGTGTAAAGTTGCAAAGTGGTGCAACTTTCATTCTGCAACTCGTACAACCAAATGGACTGTTCCAACACATCCGGATGGGTACGTTTACGCTAGGGATTATCCTCTCTTAAACCCAAATACGCCGAATCACTCTAAGCTACATTGGACCGACGATTTCCCTTAAGAGTCCAAAGTGCTAAAAGGCAGCAATCTTTGAAGGGCTATTTCTCGGACACCGTGATGCTTACAAACTCTTCGTTTGAGGCTATACAAGGATATGTTGGGACCATCTACAAAACCTCTCTCGGTTTTTCTATCACCGGGCATTTTTCACATTGGTGATGAATTTTTCGGTGGAAAAGTTGTCAAATGCAAGCTACGATTAATAAGGTTGCAAAGTGGTGCAACTTTCATTCCACTTAACTTCGTATGACCAAAGCTTGACGTTGTTCCAACGTAATATGCGAATGAATACACCGTTTACACTAAGGGATGGTCCTCTCTTTCCACCCAAATATGTCGAATCACTCTGAGCTACATTAGACCGATAATTTCCCTTAAGAGTCCAAAGTGCTAAAAGACAACAATCTTTGAAGGGTTATTTCTTGGAGACCATGAGGCTTACAAACTCTTCGTTCGAGGCTATGGAATCGTGTTGGGACCATCTACAAAAACCTCTCTCGGTTTTTGCTATCTCGGAGGCGTTTTCTTGTGGTGATGACTTTTCAGTGGAGGGAAAAGTTGTCAGATGCAAGCAGTGTAAAGTTGCAAAGTGGTGCAACTTTCATTCCGCAACTCATACGACCAAACGAACTGTTCCAACACGTTTGTATGGGTACATTTACGCTAGGAATAGTCCTCTCTTGCACCCAAATATGTTGAATCACTCTGAACTACATTGGACCGGCAATTTCCCTTAAGAGTCCAAAGTGCTAAAAGGTAGCAATCTTTGAAGGGCTATTTCTCAGAGGTCGTGATGCTTACAGACTCTCTATCTGAGGCTATGGGGTTGTGTTGGAACCATCTACAAAAACCTCTCTCAGTTTTTACTATCTCAGAGGCATTTTCCTATGGCGATGACTTTTCAGTGGAGGGAAAAGTTGTCAGATGCAAGCAATGTAAAGTTGTAAAGTGGTGCAACTTTCATTCCGCAACTTGTACAACCAAATGGACTGTTCCAACACGTCTGGATGGGTACGTTTACGCTAGGGATGGTCCTCTTTTGCAACCAAATACACCAAATCACTCTGAGCTACATTGGACCAAGTGAAATTAGGTGAAAATTTGATGCAGACACAAGGGGACAATCACAAACTCTTTGCACCCTACCTATTTGAGTCATCTAACAAGATTATTCTGACCTCTTTGGACAATCCAAAACTCCCTTAAAACTTGACAAGCAACTAAATACACATTTCCCTCTTTAACCCCCTTAAACCCTTGTAATAGTGAGAAAATAGTTTTTGTCCAATTACTCCACAATTTTCCAAAACACCAGACCAACACATGACTGATTCAAACACCCATATCCAAGTTACACAACATATATGAGAAACAACATAGACTCCTTTGGACCAGCGTTGACTTCCTATACATTCACCCTTGAATAGGCTACTCAATTAGCCCAAAAATGCAAAGCAACATACCTTCAAACACCACACAAACCCCTGAAACCTTGGGGAAGAAAATAAATTGCCAAGAAAACAAAGATTCTTCAATTGGATTCCATTTGTCCAAACCTGTAACCATCAAATCAAAAAACCCTTGTTTTTAGTGTAATTTTTTAGGGTTAATTGGATGTAGCACTTCCACAACCTTTCAGACTCTTCCACCACCTTAAACACCTTTATTTAGGCCCCAATATGCTTAGAAAACAAAGAAACTTATGGTATCTCAGAGATTTTTGCAAACCCTAGGGTAAAAACTCTATTTTCAAGTGAAAAAAAACCACCATTTTTAGACCTTTAACTCTTCATTTTATTTCAAAAACCAGTTCTCCATGCCTTCCACTCTTGAAATATCATTTCCTAATCCCTACCAACTCATCCCACCAATTCACATTGGCACACAGTAGGTGGGATGAGATTCAAGCCATTAAAATTGCAAAACTCTTATTCCCCTATTCAGGAACCTGTCTAAAGAAAGTCTGAGTTTTGAGGCACAAAATGAATAAAGAAACCCTCTATTAAGAAGTCAGAATAAATTCAAGACATGTAATAACATTTCTACATAAAGTTTTGATACAAAAATGCTTGAATGGCTTGTGCACAGGCAGAAAACACAAGAAAAATAGTAAAATATGAACTAAGCAATTGAAGCTTTATTGATTCAAAGAAAAAAGCTAATTCTTGAACCAAATCTGTCTCGAGCCCTTGAAGGCCTTAAGTACATTGCTATGCCTTGGAATCCAACTCCCAATTCCTTTAACCACCAATATTAACTAACTTTTGAAACCTTAATGACCGTTGAAGGCCAAAATACAAACCTTTTTCACATTAATATGACTCATAATGAAATATTGCACTTTTCCACTTCTAAATTTACTAAGACCTCACTTAATGGCTTGAAATAGCATCATTACATGTTCAAAACACTGTTCTTTCTTTTCCCTAAACAAATTTACTAATTTTTCCTGCAAAGGCTACAAAGCAACAACTAGGACAAGTTGGGATCTCCATTTTTTTTACCCTAAAACCTAAAAACTCCTCCTAATACATGACCATTAGGACTATTAGATCTCATTAAAGACAAAAACTCAAAATATTAACACTTTAATCATTGAAATGATCCACAATGATATTGTGGTGTAGGTGCTCCTACACCAAAAATGGTGGTTACAACTTGCTAATGTTAATGAAACGTGGGGGCAACAAGATTTAAAGTTGGCTCAAGCTTGTGCAGGTCCTAATAGACGTGTTTGATGAATTTATAGGGTGTGACAAGGTTGGAAACATTGATTTCCTTAAAAACCTCATGAAAGTTGCTAAAAATGAAGTCGCACCCAAATTGGATTTGAGGAGCAAAAGTTTCAAGCCACTATAATTTATTATATATAAATGGGAGATATTACAAAACCTAGTTCAAATGAGCATACTGACAGGAAAGAACTGATCTGTATAGGATCTAGACTATATGCAGTATTGAATGCTTAATTTTTACAATGATTATTCCAAGTTTACAAATTTTGAATTCATGCATACATTAACAAATTTATGCATTAAAACTTCAAAAGACAAACTGAATACGAGAGAGAAAAGAAGAGAAGTGCAAACAGTGTTTGATTACGGAGTTCGTCACAAACGTGACTACGTCTCCGAGTCTGCTCCAATGGAGTGTGACCGATCCGATTAATCTCCAAATCAAAATTACAATTGCACCAAAACCATTTCTCAAGCACTTCGGCAGCATAACAACGCTCTGACATGCAAGATTGGCTCAAAATAATCTCTACAAGACCTCTCTTTCGTCACCTCAGCTTCAAGACTTCATCACCTAAAAAAAAACTTAATTTCACTCTCACCTCACACCTTTTTATACAAAAAAATGAATCAAATTGGTTACTAACCAATTGATTTACAAAATTTCCCAAATCACCTTTACATGGAAAAATACTTGAAAATCTCCCATTATAATCCTTAAAATATCCTTAATAATCTTTTAAATAATATTTTTCAAGATTATTTAAGCCCCCTTAAATAATGTATTTTCAGGCTTCCTTAGGATTTGTTTAATAATAGGGGTTTTTGTTTGTTTTGTTTTATTTTTAAATCTTAAATATAACTTTTTTTAGTTTAGGCATTCGGCCTGCCTAATCAATAAAAGAAACCACTGCCACATTATAACCAAATGCATTCGGTAGCATGTTGGTTGCCCGCTATTTTGGTGGGCCGGCGGTCGCAGGTTCCAACCCGCCTGCTGGCTTTTAATAGCCAATGTTCCAAACCTTCATAACAAAAACAAACGGCCACCTTGCATATTAACGGCCGACGGTTTGGTGCATTGGTCGCCCGGAGATTTCGCTCGCGGGTGGTTGTGAGTTCGAGTCCCATGCCAGCCGATCACACATTTTGCTCAACAATATAACAAACAAACAAACTAATCCATCCGCCGAACGAAGTGACAGGCCACGTGGC
>VDFB02179545.1:0-16345 GCA_007258455.2 Sequoia sempervirens
TTGGCTTCGTAGGATGCTTTCTGACATGCACATGTCACAAGCAGGACCTTCTCCCTTGTACACTGATAACCAAGGGGTGCTCAAACTGGCCAAAAATCCAGTCTTCCATGAACGTACCAAGCATGTCGAACTTCATTGTCACTACATGCCGGTAGCGTAGAAGACGGATCAGTTCAGCTGTAGTATGTTCCAACAGCGGATCAGACTGCAGACATTCTCACCAAGTCTCTGAGCCCGGATAAATTTGTAAAATTCAGGGGGCAACTTGGTGTTGTTGATGGATTGACCATTAAGGGAGGGTGTTAGAATCATATATTATTCTCTTATTATTTAATGGTCAATGTAATGTTATGTTTAGTCTATTTAGCTGTTACTGTTTCTACAGTAACTATAGGTAGGTAGATAATTAATATCTACAGTGCTTTTATGCACTTCTATATATTGTAACTTTTTCTCATGTTAATTTAAGAAAGCTTATACCATTTACATACCATACCTTGTCGCCACCATTGCTATCAAATTTTTACAAAACATTTATAAAAATCGGCATTATGCCAAGCCATTGCAATTAACAAAGAGGCCTAGACCAAACTTTTACAAAAACATATACCACCGTTCTCGCCATTACAATTTAACATAGACCCAAACCAGACACCCTACCTTTGCACAATTTGCAGGAAGAACCAAAAGAACACCCACCACTTACAAGAAACCATTGGTTTTGCCGAAAGCCTCGAACTCTTGAACCCATTCAAAGTCGCTTATTGCCTCCAACTGCACCACCTTCTTCAGAAAATTCACCCCAACCGCCGCAATCATCCTGTGACTGACAAAGGCCAAACCCTATAAATCCAGTAGGACTGGGTAAAATTTAATGACCTCGCCCGAGGCTTTTAGCAGTTCCAGGTCACATGAGCGCGGGATGCCTGAACCAGGTATCGTTGCCTTGAGAACCTCCTCCAAACCACCCAACAATTCTTTCTTGAACAGCTTGCAAACCAGTGCCCTTGCTTCCACCTTAGTCGTGCGATTATCCAAAATGGACGCCAAGAACCTCGAAACAATTTGCGTATTCGTCCTGAATGTCTCCTTGTACGCTAAGTGCCCCTTTCCGAGCACCATTTTCACGACCATCACAGTCAAAGGGTTGATGTTGAGCATGATGCGCTTGAAACACTGTTAGTAACTTCATGAAAGGCATTTTGCCAAACCTTGCAATCCAAGGAAATTGGAGTGTCCCCTCCAAAGCACACCAGTGTATCCACAAACATTTCCACTACAAATTTCAAGCGCTCCGCCATCATCCACCACCACTTGAAACCAGAGAGAAAACACGAGGAAAAGTAATGGGTTTCTTCAGCCTTGCCACCTTCAGAAATAGAATGAGATTGAGCCTCGACTACCACCTTCTTTATTACGTTGTACAAAGCGTGTGTGCCACCCTAGAAATCTGCCAAAACACCAGATGATGCCACCATTCAAATGAATGAGTACACAGAGGAGTGAAGTGAACAACTGTGACAAGGCAACTGAAAACCAAGCAAAACCGCCATGGGTACAAGCCCATAAAGTTTCATAATAACACCCAACTCAAAGCAATACGGTCAATTGATTCTCGGAAAACACTTAACAAACCCCACTGATGAGGCTGCCATATCATCTGCCACCGCAAGCCCTTTCCACTCAAAACAAACTTTCCACAATCTGTGTGGAAAGTCCCCTGCCCAACCACCCACAAATATGTTATATTTATTACTTATCTAATAAATTTATTATTTATCAGATAAAAAGCTTTTAAATTTATTTATTAATTTAAAGGCTATAGTATAATATTATTAAATTTATAATATTATACTTATAAATATAATATCAAATAAGTAATAAATATATTTAAAAGCCTTAAATTTAAATATATGTATTACTTAAGCCTTTAAATTTATAATATTATACTTAAGCCTTTTAAATTTGATAAATAAAAATAAGATTTTATTTATCAAATTTAAAAGGCTTAATAAGTATACACCCATAAATATGTTATATGCCATTTTGTTTACTGCTCAAAGTTCAAACTAGTAAAAGACTAAAAAAATAATATTTTTATTTTATAGTTTAATGGTTTCATTTTACATATGAATTCACCAAAATGATAAGATTTATCCCTTATAGAATGATGCTCAAAGCTTAAGAACTCACACTTGTAGGCACTAGAAAGATTTGTGTTCAATTATCAATTAGTTTCTCTTCAAAATCAATTGTTGCATGCTCATTTGTTTATGTTGATCACTAGTGCTCACCGTGTCATCAATGATGTGCCTTATTGTTTAACTTCACTTTTTATCTCTTAATGTTTATCTTGTCTCTCTTTTGCTAGGTATTTTACTAAAAGAAAATGGCTTCTGCAAGTAAAAAAAGTGGTGGCAAACCAAGAGATCCTTGTTGTAAACATGAAACACCAAGTGCAGCGTGAGGAGAGGTTATTTGCATCCATTGCACCAAACCTCTATTTGGTGGCATAAACCGACTAAAATACCACCTTACATGAATCCCTTGGCGAGATGTTACACCATATACAGAGGCATTCGAAGAGGTTGAAAGGGAGGCCAAAGCACTCCATGCAGCATTTGACCAAAGGGATGAAAATAAAAACAGAACAGTAAAGGCAATGGCAGCCCCATATGCAGATTTCAGTTCTACAGGGTCACAGAGAGATATGGGGGGCTCTTCTTCTCTTGGGCCACGGATACGAGGATCAGGAACTTGAAGTGTGGACTGCCTCAATTCTAGTTTTTTTGTTCCACGTAATACTCCTAGTGCACAACCTTCATTGGAAGGTACTTCTTGCAATAAAGAGTTGCTAAATGAGGCGAAGTTGGCATGTGCTAGATTTTGGTACTACAAGATTTCGTTCAATGTTGCTTCTAGTCCTTATTGGGAAAGGTTGGTCAATGCATTGACCGTGTCAGGTAAGGGGTTCAAGGCCCCAAGTCGTCATGAGTTTAGTTGTCACGTCCCCCAAATTATGATACTAAAATACAAAAATAACCAAACAGTCATCATTAGCGAATTCATTATAATTAGTAAGTTATGATTATATGTATTAGCAAATTCATTATCATTATAATTATCAAGACAATATTATAATAATCCTAGTAATTACTATGGGATTCACTAAACTGTCATGTCCCAAAATTGTAACACATGAAAATGCAAATCAATAAATAAATCATAATCACAAAACACATTTTAGTGTGAAATATAAATAACTAGATAAATAAATATCAAAAATGTAATGGCAATCTAAATATTATTATCAAGACTATTATAATTATAATACATTTATTATAATAAATGAGACAATTAATATTAGTACATTATAAATATCATAATAATAGAGATTTCACAAGAGAAAATATTACAAAATAATATTAATAAAATATTATTATTATAGTCATAAATATTATAATACATATAAAACCACTAGTTTAAGAATAAATATTAAGAAATAATATTTATATATTGAAGATGTAATGCAGCAATTATTAGTGAAAAAAAAAAAAGGATTAATTATAAAAACAGCAGTTTGAAAAAATAAAATAAATAAATAAATAAAAGTGGTTTAAAAATAATAATGAAGGTTTAAATAAATGTTTGTGTCTTTTCATAAGGACATCACTCTTGAAAAGATGTATCCTTTAACATAGATATAAAAAGACATTGAATGTAAGAATCAGAAATAAAAAAGGAATCAATTAGAAATCTGCATAAAGCAGCAGATTGGAAATGAAATAAACTATGGGAGATTTATTTGATTAAGTGTTATTGTCAAGAATATATTTGGGGAAGTAAGTTTTATATATATATATATAGAGTAAGTGATTATTGGAAGATTAAAATTAATTAGAAATAATTATATATTTATACGCGATCATTGTAATAATGATGCTGGCAGCAATTATTGAGCCTTATAAGTAATTACGATCATAATATAAAACTGGATAGATTAATATATATGACCAATCAAATGTAAGATTGAAGGAAGGCGACTAAGGAATTAAGAATCATGGGAAGACACAACAGTTCAGGTGATGTATTCACTTAGCAATAATATTTGGCATATTTTGAATATAAGAATTAGATATTGTTAATTTGATTATTGATATAATGACATCCTTTAATCTTATCATAATGAGAATTATCATAGGAAATGATGAACTTAAAGAACCATTGGTAAATGAAAATATATTTGATTATAGGCATGAAATAAATTTTGGATGAATGCAAATATATCTGATTGTTTAAAGATTGTCTACTATGTGCTTGTAAACCTATTAGGATGGACGAAACATGGGTGAAGTTGGATTGCCTAAAAACCCCACTTTCAGCCCCTTAGGCCCTAGACAAGGGATTGGGCTTTGCAGCCCCTTAGGCTCTTAACAAGGGATTGGGCTTTGCAGCCCCTTAGGCCCTTGACTAGGGATTGGGTTATAGGAAGATGGGGGTCCCACCTAAGTCTCTGCCCCTTAGGCCCAAGATACGGGATTGGGCAAGAGAAGGTGGTAGGCCTTAGGCCACTTGGACTCTATGGTTCCTCTCCCCTAATAGGACGAGTGTCTTCTGAGGTGTTACCATGAGTGGAGTATGCAGGTACTAAGCCCCTAGGCAAGAAGGATTGTGATGGACAACCTCTTGAGTTTACATGAGGGCTTCAGGGCGGATCCACCTATGGCACTCCTCTTATGTCTTCATTAATTGATTCATGTTTATAAATATATTGTGGATATCTAGATATTATTGCTAACAGATATGTGTATGTGGAAATGTTTTTAAATTGGTGAATGCAGATTTCAATCTAGGATTATTTCATTAGAGAAACACATTCCTTTTGGAAAGAAGAAACCCTAAACCTAATCAACAATTGAATTCTAGGGCAAACAAGCAAATACAAGAGCAAGGCTAGGTTAGTAAGTTATAATTATATGTATTAACAAATTCATTATCATTATAATTATCAAGACAATATTATAATAATCCTAGTAATTACTATGGGATTCACTAAACTAATATAAACTAAATAATAATAAACAAATAAAATAGATATCAATATATATATATATATATATATATATATATATATATATATATTATGATAATACAATTATCGTATGAAATAAATTAATATTTACAAATCATTAAACACCTGACCATGTCTATGTTTCATATCATTCACAAATGGTTGTGAAAGGCATTGATTCCCAAACAAACAAACATCAGCGATTGCTAAACAAACCATAAACAGTGACTATAAAAGGAAACGATGCATTCAAAGACAGCGGTCAAACTTTCCTAAACACAACAGCGATTATAGTTATGAACATACGGTATAATATTAGTAATGAACCGGTTCAAAAGGAGCAGCGAATCAAGACACGTCCCTAGTCAAAGGGATGGACATGGCTCTTGGGGGATCAGCCCATAAAAGGACGCGGGACAGATAAAAATAGAAAAGGATATATGAACATACTCTAAGCAAGGAATTATCAATCGAAGATAAGAGGAATAGATTCTGAAAAGGGAATCATTTAGTAAAGGATATTCTCTAAAATCTGATCATCAAGAAATACAGCAGTATGTCTATCATAGTTATTTTATATCCTTATATGTTTGGTTATATATATTTATTATTATTCTTATGATAGGATTCCTCTTAACTATTGTATGCAGTTATACATGTATATATATTCTATTATTTATGCTTATTAATCTATAGTGTGATATATCTTATTATTATACGCAATTATATGTATTATTCTTGTAGTATGCTTTATCATAACTATTGCATGCAATCATATATATTTATATGAAATATGTGTATATGTATTTTGAGTATGCAATACGGATGCCTACAGCAATTATTGAGCCTTATAAGTAATTATGATCTTAATATAAAAATAGATTTTATATATATATATATATATATATATATATATCCTTATACTATGATCACTCAAATTAAGGTTGGAGGATGCTGTTTACGAGCCTCCCATGCTAAGTATGCCACTTCGAGGCTAGAATTGTCTTGGTTGGACGTTCCTGTCGCTTGGGGCCAAGAGGTGGGCAGTCTTGGTCGGACGCTCGTGCTCTTGGGCTTAGACGGGTTGAGTAGTTTACAAGCACCCCTTTCAAGGCTTTCCTATCAAGCCAAGCTATGATTGATTGATAGGATGGATCCAAGGAATCTCAATCATGAGGATGGATAAGATAGTAAGGATAGGGAATGCAGATACAAGATGTCCATCGGGTAGACCACCCCATGAGAGTTGTCTAAGTGCGCCTCATGAGGGCCAAGGGGTGGGTAGTCTTGGTCGGACACTCGTGCACGCTTTGGTGGAGTTTGAGGCATAGTTTGGGACTCGGCCGACTCGCCATGCGACTGAGTCCCTACTGCCGCGGACTCGGGAGTCGAGTCCAGGAGAGTCCTGGGTCGGGACTCGGGAGTCCAACCTCGGACTCGGAGAGTCCTGAGGTCAGACTCGGGAGTCCCAACTCAGGACTCTCCTGTGTGGCTGGGAGTCCAAAGGGGTTGAAAAGAGTCCTGAGGTTGGACTCGGGAGTCCCAACCCAGAACTCTCCTGTGTAGCTGGGAGTCAAAAGGGGTTAAAAACCCATGTTTTTTTTAACTTTTTCTTTCATTTTAACACTCAAGTTTGTGAAATAGAGGTCTGCAAATTGAATTGGGGTTGAAAGAAGCCAAGATTATATGTAAACATTTATAATCTTATGATGTTATACATTGAAACTATGAGTATTTGATGACTATGAATGATTAAATTTCAATTATTGAGTGTTTGATGATCATATGACATGTAATATTTGAATTATGAGTGTTTGATAATCAAATTAGGCTCTTATGTTCTCTAAATGCATTAATTTGTTCTTTTTTTGTAAAACTACGGTTTTTTTTTTTGCCGAGTCCTAGCCGAAGTCTTTTCCAGTCCACGCCAGTCCCGAGTCGAGTCATATTTTTTGGGAGCTCTTAGAGGCGAGTCCGGAAGTTTTCCAACTATGATTTCAAATGACCTTATCCTGCTTCTCATCCAAGTCCTGTTATGATTAAAACTTCCACTATGCATTATGGATGTTGGTGGTTTAGATAGTCTTGGAATAGTTATGTATTTTAAATTGATAAGACATTTATGATGTTTTGATCATATGAATTATATTTCCAATATTATCCAACATCATCGCAGGGCCTAAAATCAAGACTTATCTTGTTAGAAGCATTTAAGTGGTATGTTACAGCCCTAACTACATTGAGCTTGGGGATTTTAGGACAAGATTTAGGGAAATCCCTAAAAGGGTACATTACAAGTGGTATTAGAGCATAATCCTGCAATCCTATGAAAGATTGGTTAATGCAAACTTACCAGAGGAGACACCCTAGGAAGAATAACATTCAAAGCAATACCATGAGCGAACCAATGAGCAATGAAATGAGGGCCTTCATGGAACAAAATGAGAGAACAAACCACGCCCTCCTCCAAACCTTACAAGACATGAGTAATACCCTCAATACTCTTAGATCCCACTCTACAGATGGAAAAGATACAAACTCTAACCATTCAAAAAGTAATAACATATCCTCCATCCCTAGGATCTCAAGACCTTCATCCATACCTAGGGAAGAAACACCATTTGAGGAAGAGGAAAATAACCCAAACCCTAATAGCACTGAGCAAATTGCTAGAGCCTACATAGGTTTGGACCCTGAGATTAGGAGGGTTATTTCATTCAAGGAATTTTGCAAAGCTAAGAAACATGAACCATCCAAAAAGGATAAGAAGCAACATAGTAAGGATTTGAGAAAAAAGGTGAATAAATTAACCCTCCCCAACTTCAATGGATTGGGAACAATCACAACACATGCATGGATACAAAAATTGAACACTTACTTAAACCTTAGCCCTATGACAAAAGAAGAAGCCATCCAATTTGCCATCTTACACTTAGAAGGATTGGCCCATGAATGGTGGCATCATGGTATGCACACCCAAGGGCACCAAAATGTGACATCATATGATGAATTCACACCCACAAAAAGACTTCAAAGAATTAACTCAACTTAAACAACATGGATCAATTGAGGATTACATAGCAGAATTCCAAAGGATTTCAGTTAGGGTTCTAGGGGCTCACGAAGATAGACTTACCTACCTTTTTGTAGAAGGATTAAAAGATTCAACTCGAGGTTTGGTAGGTGCTTTAAATACTACCTCCCTTGAGGATGCAATCGATAAAGCCCTAAAACTAGAGGACACAACCTCAAGAGATAGAATAAGAGAAGCACACACAAAACCTCCCTACAAGAAAGACCAGCATAAAAACACCTTTCTCTCTAATAACGACCGTGAGAGGCTTCAAAGGGGAGGACTATTCTTCAATTCTAAAGAAAAGTGGGAACAAGCTCATATCTCTAAACAAGATGAGGGTAGAATGAGGAAACCATGTCACAAATGCAAAGGGGAATGGAAGACAGGACATATTTGTAACCAAAGTGACCTAAAAAGGAGAGATTTGTGTTACAAATGCAAAGAAAATTGGGAACCAAAACATATGTGGAAAAGGAAGCCAAATACATAATATATAGGCAATGTCCAAGGAAGAAGTAGAAGGAAATCCAAGCAAGAAAACCAGGTACAATGAAGGAGATCTCAAAAGCATTCAATGAAAAGAACAAAGGATCGTAAACAACTGGAACTTTGTGGAAGAGCAAATCTAGTAGTACAATGCCTTTACACCCTCAAAATCTAAAGGCAGATTGCCCGACTAATCTCCCTAGTGAGAATTGTAATATGTCCTAAGATCCCTAAGGCTTCCTTGTCAAATAAATGGAAAACTTCTTCATAGAACATCATATAGATATATGACATACTTCTAATTCTCATCTTGATATATATAAGTTCTTGCATTAAAGTTAAGGGATGTCTACAACCTTAAAAAGGTTTCAGTTAAAATGGCTTTGCTTGAGGACAAGCAAATTTGAGCGGGGAGGACCATCATGTCCCCCAAATTATGATACTAAAATATAGAAATAACCAAACAGTCATTATTAGCGAATTCATTATAATTAGTAAGTTATGATTATATGTGTAAGCAAATTCATTATCATTATAATTATCAAGATAATATTATAATAATCCTGGTAATTACTATGGGATTCACTAAACTAATATAAATTAAATAATAATAAAAAAATAAAATAGATATCAATATATATATATTATTATATTATTATATTATTATAAATAATATTATGATAATACAATTATCATATGGAATAAATTAATATTTACAAATCATTAAACACCTGACCATATCTTTGTTTCATATCATTCACAGATGGTTGTGAAAGGCATCGATTCCCAAACAAAAAAACGTCAACAATTACTAAACAAACCATAAACAGCGACTATAAAAGGAAACGAAGCATTCAAAGACAGCGGTCAAACTTTCCTAAACAAAACAGAGATTATAGTTATGAACATACTGTATAATATTAGTAATGAACCGACAACTCCACCAACATATTCATGTTGTTGCCTACTTTTTGAACCCCAAGTTTTATTTCTCTCCTACATTCAAAGCAAATGCAAAGGTTCTTGTTGGCCTCAACACATGTATTGAGAGATTGATTAGTGATGATGACCTTCAAGATCTCATGCTTGATGAGATATAGAGCTATAAGAAGGCCGAAGGGCCATTGTTTTCTTCCAAGGATTGCATTCGTAGGAGAGACACTCTATAGCCAGGTAACAAATTCATGTGTTTAATATTATGTTACTATTTATGATAATGTTTAAGTTTATTAAATCCTTACTAAGTTATAAATGGCAATTGTTATCTTTACAGATTTGTGGTGGCAAGATTATGGTGCCACCACCTAATCTTCAAAAGGTTGCCATTCGCATTTTATCTCAGCCTTGTAGTGCATCTGGTTGTGAGTGCAACTGGAGCCTAATGAGGTCGATGTGGAACCATGGATAAGTGATGATGAGTTAGCTAAGATGGAGAGTGAGGCAGAGGCAACTGAATGGGAAGCAAAAGTGGCAGCATATGAGGAGGAAGAAGGCAAGCTTGGTCAGCCAGCAGAGGCAGTTTCTTCACACACATAGCTTGATCCTATCACTATGGATGAGGCACCTGTTGAGACTCCTATTGAGGACACTGCAACTATACCATCTACTTCAGCACCACCCACACAACAGCAACAAAAACTTTTGAATTTCAGTCATAGAAGAAATTTATGATATATAATTTTTATTGATACCGAAACTTGAAAGTTAATATGTATTCAGAAGTTGAACTTGTTTCTTGGTCTATGATACATTGATGATTGATATGTATTAAACTCTAATTTTGGTTTATATATGATGAAATCAGTTGATACATTGATGATTGATATTTATTAAACTCTAATTTCGATTTATATATGATGAAATCAATAATGTGTTCTACAAATTTAGTTTATATGTGTGTTTTTGAAGAATATTATAAAAAATTGTGTATTTTCAAATGTTCAATAAATTTGCCGAGTTTTTGCCAAGTCCCGAGTTTTCAAAATTTTGGGCCTACCGAGTTATTGCCGAGTCCAAGTTTTTCAACTATGCTAAAGAGGAATCCGCTTTACTTCGCACATAGTGGCTTGCATTTGTCAATCTTCATGGTCCAACCTTCGGCAAACCAGAGATGAGGTTAGATAAAGCTACATTAGCTCAAAGCGACTCTATTGGATGGTGGACAAGGCATGGCAAGGATGCACCAGAGTTGAAGGTTCTTGCCATTCATCTTCTTCACGGGTTGTCAGTTCCTCTACTACAAAGAGGAATTGGTCCATATATAGCTTCATCCAATCAAGCAAAAGGTACAACCTTACCTCTAGACAATTGAAGTTGGTGGCTATACACAGTGCTTTGCAACTAATCGACAAACTCCCGAGTATTGTCAAACTTTGGCCTTACGTTGGGATGTTGATCCTAAAGATGCTATACAAATCGATGAGGAGACACAGGAGGGATTGATTGGGGTTCCATTGCCTGAGGCAACCCCTTACAATGGCAATGACTCATACTCGAGCTCCAATTTTGATATAGACCTACCAATTGCATCTACTAATTAGGGACAGCCATATATTTTCTATGTTTTTGTCATTTTATAGTCAAAACTTGAGCCTTTGGCCATTTTGTTATAATTCTTATATAATATGTATGCACATTGACAATAAAAGCATTTGAATTTTGTTAATTTGTTTGTCAATTCTCATGTGAAATCTCAATTCAATTCTAAAGTTATGTATTAATCTTCTACAATGTCTATGATGAATGCTTTATCAATGTTATGATATGAATATTTGAAATTTCTCTATATTGTAAAAAAATTCCCTATTTTTTAATAGTCATCTCTTGTTGTCCCCAAAAGAATGGCCCAAAAGTACCCCCGTATTTGAAACATGTCTTGCAGTCCCCTATCGCCCCTATCCCTAAAACTTGGGGGAGCATAGCAAAAAACCCATGAATAATCCTAAATAATCACAACTTGCCAAATTTGTCATGTCATTTCACAAATTTTACAAAAAATGGTTTTCATTGTGTGTGTATGTACATACATATAGTGTGTGCATATGTTTGGCTTATTTTTACATTTAAGAGAAAAAAATACAAAGCAAAGGCAAACTGAACATTTCTAGTTTAAGCTTAGGGTATTTTAAATTTTCTTTAAGCTTTATTTTTAATAGATTTATTTTGGAATTTTAATTTTAAACCACAATGAGAGTTTTTTCTTTTAATTTATCCCTAAGGAGAGTTCAAGTAGAAAACACAAGGCTGCCCCTAAAATAGTAGACATTGCTTCATGACTGAACAACCTATTGTCCTTTTACCTAAACCCTCTTAGGTGAATGCCATACCAAACAATGTCAAGCTCTGTTAATTCTCTTCTCGTAATATTTATTTTCAATTGCAATTAAGATCTGTAAATTTTCCTCTCATAAATCATAAATGTCCATGAGAGAGTTTTGTCAAGGCATGAACTTGTCATGAGCATATGAATTCTAAGCAATATCTATGACATAATTTTGCACCAAACACTCTGAATTTGTACCTATACACACTGCTAGAATTGATCCATAATACTTTGTAAATTATGTTCCAGATTTGACAATATATCTGACCGGCATCTATAGTTAGGCCTCTATGCAAGAAATATAGCAGCAAACATAACTAATACCAAAGATGGAAGACTCACCGAGTCGTAAAAAAATCGCAAGTTTTTCCTCTGGCCAAGCTTTTTCGATGTTAACTGGCAGCGTTTTTTGGGCGAGTTTTTCGAAAATTCGGCAAGTTTTTTGGCGAGTACTCACCGAAAACTCGCGAGTCTGACGAAAAAACTCAGCTGCGTCATAATCATAAACAGCAACGTCTTTTTGAAAGTTCATTTCATTTCAAAAACACTTGAAACTTTGTGTGGAGACCAAACACCCCCCCCCCCAAGCAAGAAGACACCATTTGCAATGATCTGCCATCGAGAAGAGCAGATTCAAATGCATTTTTGTGCAGATTTTCAAGGCAAATTCGAATCACAAGTAGGGTTTTGGTTTTTCTTTTTTCTTTTTGATTAATCATTTTTTTCATTCTTGTTGCAAATTATTCAATCCAAATTGAAAAAAAACTTCATAGAGCACAAAGAAACACGTTTTTTGCATTTAGAATCCAAAAGACAAGATTCATCACCATTTTTTTTTATTTTTTTTTCATTATTTTCATAGTTTTTTTTACTTTTTCAGACCCAGGTTCATTTTTTGTATAGAATGTTTAGATTAGTTAATTTATAATACATTTAAACACATTTGTATCAATTTAAATCAAATTTAGATAGATTTTTTAATGATTTAGGTTGTTTTTTAAATTTTTTTGTATTAAAAATCTAATATGTTGTACATTTTTTTGTACGTGTAGGTTGAATACGCACTATAATGGCTTTTGGTGCTTCAAGTTCAGGCTCCACCTCTTCGATGCCTGCACCATCATGGGTTCAAGGCATTCGTCCTCCAGGAGCTAGAGACTCTGCATGGAAGTATGCTATGAGAGGGTCGGTACCTGGATCGGTTGTTTGCAGTGACTGTAAGAATGTATATCATAGAGGCATAAATCGCCTCAAATGCCATCTTGCAGGCATTCCTTAGCATGATGCCAAGCCTTGTGAAAAAGAAGAGATTAGAAGAGAGATGCTTTCCCTACTTTCAACTGCCAAGGAAAGAAAATTGCAAAGGGAGAGGACAAAAGCAGCCACAGTAGCAACCATAGCTGGTGGACATGGTCAGGAGCCCGAGCAAGTGGAGATAGAGTCAGATGAGGAGGCGGATATTGGCATTGTGGGCTCTCTCTGTGGTCCATGGATTCGCACTCATGGCACAGCCACAACCACACTATCCTCTAGGCCCCCCCTTTCCTCTACTTCGAGTAGAGTGCCACCACCACCACCTACATCTTCACGCACACCACAGAGTTTTTTTGTGCTGCGAAACACACTGGGAGCACAGATGTCATTGGAGGCTACAGGGTAAAATAAGGAGGTGCATCAACATGCCAACATGGCATGTGCAGACTTTTGGTATTTCAATAACATACCATTCAATGTGGCGAGTAGTCCCTATTGGCACAATTTGGTTACCGCATTGACAATTGCGGGAAAAGGCTACAAGCCACCTTCTCGCAAAGACTTGAGTGGGAGGTTAGTCAACTTAAATTTTATGCTAAGCTTATGTTCTTTAATTTAAATTAATTTATGTTGAATTCAAGATATTTTTTGTTTAAAAATTACAATTTTGTACTTATTTAATTATTTTACTTTGTACTTGCAGGTTGCTCACAAATGCAACCGAAAGGGAAATACATGTAGTGGAAGAACAAAAGAAGAAATGGAAGAAATATGGCTGCACCATTCTTTCCGATGGGTGGACGGATGGGAGAAACCACACCATCCTTAATTTTTTGGTTGCTTCCAAAGGTGATGTGTTTTGAAAATCAGTGGATGCCTCCAACAAGATAAAAACTACAGAAACATTGTGTACATTGTTGGAGGACTTTGTCATGGAGGCAAGAATTGATAATGTGGTGCAAATCTTCACAGATAATGCAACAGTTGTGGCAGCTGGGGGAATGCTTGAGAGTAGACATCCATCACTCTTTTAGTCACCTTGTGCAGCCCATTGCCTTGACCTTCTTTTGGAGGACATAGGCAAACTTGTTTGGGTGGCACTGATTGTAGATGATGCAAGGAGCATCACAAAATTTGTCTACAATCACCCTTGGGTTCTTAATTTGATGAGAGGGCATACGCAAGGAAAAGAGTTGTTGAAATCAGGTGCCACAAGGTTTGCAACGGTTTTCCTAACGTTGCAAAGCACTTCGGGTTCTTTGGCCTCTTTAAAACAAATGTTTGTGAGTCAAGCATGGAATGACTCCACATATTCAAAGAAGCCCAAAGGAGAGAGAGTTTCAACAATAGTCTTCAACACCTTGTTTGCACAAAGAGTTACAAAGATCGTGAAGGCAACTTCAAAACTTTGATTTTAATTTTAACTCAAGTTGAATATATTATATAATTATAATATATTTTTTTTTAATTTAACTTTAAGCCTTTCATTATAAATTTCTAACTTTGATCTTTTTGTATTTTTAATCTTGGTGTCAGAGCCCTTGGTTAGAGTCCTCCGCTTGGTAGATGGGGATCAAAACCCAATGGGATATATTTATGAGGCCGTGGATAGGGCCAAGGAGGCTATCAAAAGTTATTACATGGAGGACAGCCTCAAATTTGATCCCATATGGGAGATTGTTGATAGGAGGTGGAACAATCAACTCCACCAAGCCACCCATGCAGCAGGGTACTTCCTCAACCCTAATTATCTCTTCTCAAAGAGCTTCTCTGATCCTAATGGAGAGGTTATGGAGGGGCTCACAGCATGCATTCAGAGGATTGAATCCAAGGTTGAGGTGAGAGACCTCATTGTCAACAAGTTGGATATCTACAGGGAAGCAAGGGGTAATCTCTTTTCTTTGGAGCTAGCTATTAGAGGAAGAACCACTCAGCGACCAGGTATAAAATTGGGAGTCTTGAACTTTTAAGTTTATTTCACATGCATCTTATAATTTGATAAAATGTGTTTTGAGTCTTTGACTTTGTTTTCTAACTCTTCAATATTGATTTTTTTTGCAGAGGTTTGGTGGAAAACTTGGGGTGGAAATGCCCCACATCTACAAAGAATTGCCCTCCACATACTATGTCAGCCTTGTACTGCATCCAGTTGTGAGCACAATTGGAGCTTGTTTGAGGCCATTCACACGAAGAAGAGGAACAAGTTAGCACAAAAGCACCTCAATGACCTTGTCTTTGTGCAATACAACCTTCGGTTGCGCACAAAGAGAGTAGAAGAAAAATCACTGGATCCTATTGATCTAGATGAGATAGATCCTTACAATGATTGGACAAGGCGAGATGAGCAGCCTCCATTGTTTACCACAGACGACCCTTGACTTCGAGAGACAGGCAATGGAGGATGTGGGTGGATCAGGAGATGTAGGGTTGGAGGACATTCATGAGGATGAGGATGAGTCATTGCCAAAGCCAAATACTTCCAAGATAATGACCTTCCATGCCAACCGAGAAGCCAACAGCAGTAACAATGCCACTGCCACCATGCATGCACGGTAGGACTAGAGGACCCACCCCTTCCCTAGTTGCTACTAGACTAGGGAAGAGGAAAGTCTAAAATGTTGTATTTAGTTACTGTTTAGTATTTACTTCTAGTTTTACTGTTTTCATGTATCAGACTTTCAGGCTTTTAGCCATCGGGATTCCACATGAGAATGCGATTTTGTAATCAATTTGCATTAAAGTCAATCAAAATTAATAGAAAACACTTTTGTACTCATTTATGGACTCATTGGATTCATCTTGTCATTGAATTTTGCAAAAAAAAAATGTTTCTAATAAAATTTAAGCAATTTTTTAAGTTCTCGAGATTTTTACCGAGTTTTCTCTGAGTTATTGTTGGCTCGCCAATTTTGGGCTTGGCGAGTTTTTTGCCAAGCCAAGTTTTCCAACTATGACTAATACTGCTCTACATATGGTTCTTCTTTGGTTCTTTAACTTTTCCTTGATACTATTTGTTATGGGTGGATCACATATCTATCATAGAGATGAGGCTGTGATTTGACCAAACCTATGTTCTTACTGTCCCAGATTTCATCCAAGTCATCATCCACACCCTCTCAAAGTTATTTCCCTTTCT
>VDFB02179546.1:0-33531 GCA_007258455.2 Sequoia sempervirens
TAGTAGATCATTTGCACTTCAAGGAAACAAAGCTATTTCATTTCTTGGATATTGCTATACTTGTACTAACTTTGGTCATAAACTTGCTAAGTTTAGATCTAAGGTGAAGAGAAACAAATGTGTTTTGGAGCACGACATTGTGTGCTACAAATACAATAAAGTGGTACGTAAAGAAAATAATTACAGAAGTGGTTTTGTGAAGTCATTAGTTCATAATAAAAAAGGGGATGAAACCCTTAATTATCAAGAGAATGATTATGAAAAATTTTGGAAGGAAGAACAAGTTCAAGAAAAGGAGAGGAAGGATGATTCCACACTTGTTCATTTTGGACAAGACCCTAAGAAAAAATAAGATAGAGCATTATCTCAAGGGAGATTTCATTTACAAAAGCTTTCAGTCCCCATAAAAAGAGTAAGATGTTGAAGATTTCAGTATGGAAGAAGATGTGCAAATGTGTTGTGCAATAATGAACCTTTTTGAAGGTTTCAGTGCAAATAAATGTTTCACAAAGAATCATGATATGTGGTGAAGGTGTTATATTCAAGAATTCAAGCCATTACACTTTGTACATGTTTGAAATATATATGTGATAGAGTTCTAGTCTATGCTCTGGTAAAGTAAAGTGTTGATGAAGGCATGTTGGAATGCTTTGCATTCCTTAGGAAATGAATTTTCATCCATGCAGCTTTATGAACATGTATAGGGATACTCTCAAATTGAGGGTATTGATTTTGTGGAGACCTTTTCTTTGATAGCTAGAATAGAAGCAATAAGGATTTTTCTTTCTCTTGCTACTCATAAGAACTTCAAATTTTATCAAATGGATGTCAAGTTAGCTTTCCTGAATGGAGATCTAGAAGAAGAGGTATATATTGAGCAACCAAATGATTTCCAATTATTAGAAGATCCGGATATGCTTTGTAGACTCAAGAAAGCTTTGTATGGTCTCAAGCAAGCTCCCAAAGCTTGGTATTCCCAACTAGATAAGTACTTATTTCAACAAGGTGTTGAATACATAAGATAACTAAGAGGGGGTGAACCAATTGTGCATTAAAACATCAAAACCCTCATTAACATTAAGATCCACATTAGTCTCTTAAAACCTTAACAATCATTAAAACCTCATCATGCATTAGTACAATATGAATATGAGAAATAGTAATGAAAACATATTCAAACACATGAGAACACCATATTTACATGGAAAAACCAAGAAGGAAAAAACCACAATGAATATTAGCTCACAATATAAAGTAATTGCAACATCGAATATAATAGGTTTACTGCTAGAGGGCTCACTACCCAAAAAAAAGAAGGGTTTAGAAAGAAGAAGATAGAAGATTGTTAAAATGAGAAATCCATCTTAAAGAAACAAAGAATATCCACCACTAGAACTCTAAACCATCAATAACCTCCAACTCACTACTATTAGAAACTTCAAGTACTCTACAAATGTAGCCCCTTTTGCTCACTGCATTGGAATCATAGGCATTAAGCTCGTACTTCAGATATCTCCATCTAATTAAATTCACATATCAACACATCATTACATTAAACAAATTTCTCCAACAATTCATCGCACATATATACCATCCTCAACCTTGAAAATAATCGACAAGGTTGGCTATGCACCTCAAACATGTAAATTCAAAATAGGTTGGCACGAAAAAATTCTTGTGATGGAGAGGAGTGAAGGAGAACAACAACACACCTTAATACGCCATGCCACACTTTCAAAAACACTGAAGCATATCCACAATTCATGTAAACACCCAAGGTCAACTGAATCTATGTTGACACCATTAAACAATTAAGTACACACTTCCTCAAATCTAAAGATAAATCACGGTCCATACACACCGCTTAAACACAATCTAGATTATTCCATCAACACCCTAAAATCTAACAAATCCTTTGCAACATCATGCATCTAAGGAACATAATCATTCTATACATCTAGTTAGCCTTCCACATAATGTAACACATGAATCCAACCTTGTGGAGAAAAAATATTCAAACAACTCAAAATGAAGATAGATATGAAAATATAAGCACACTCATAGATTCGTAAAACCAGAAGTTATAGCATGAAGAAATGCAGAGAAAAACCATTTCTCCCAAACACCATTTCCTCATAAATCACACACTAGTGAACACAACTTCTTCTGTCGAACAATCTATAACATGAAACTCTAGATATAAAACATCTGAAGACCTTTGATCAACATATCTAAACCACACAAGCATATCTAAAACCATGAAGAATTGTAGAGCAAAATAGTGAACACTGATCTATCACACTAAACTCTCTTTACCACACTGAACTTTATCTTAATCAAATTTTCTCAGAAGCACTTGAAAACCAAGCATCACTAACCCCATCTCAACATCTAAAACACCTTTTTGGAATCTCAACCATATAAGAGGTTGAACATCCACAAACATATTCTCATCAAAGAAACAATAGAGGTTGACATTAGTGAGACTACTAATGACAACACAATGCAACCAATAAAATCATCTCCATAGGTTGACATCAATGCAACAAAGATCTATTGACATCAATGATAACAAGGTAAAAGCAAAAAGTTGTGTCACACTTTATAAAGGAAACATCCAACGGTGATCCAACTTTTAAACTTGAATCACTAAAAAGTGGCATATACGTTTTGAATTTTGAAATGATGTAAACTAGTTTAAAATATGTATTTTTTATTATATTTTATATTTGTATTTTTTAAAAAAAATTAAAAAATTATTTTAAACTAGTTTTTAATAAATTAACATTACAATTTAGTTGTTGATAAAATGCTGAAAAATGAAGTTGCATGGGACGTCAAACTTTTTATAGTAATTTTTTTTTTCTTTCAAATTTTTTATGTGTATTTATAACTTGAAATCTTAGTGCATGGATATATTTTTTTCCAATTTTGATAAATATATATTTTTAAATAAATATTAAAATGTGCGAATAAAAAAATTGTTTTCATTTGGACGTCAAAATACATATTAAATATTGATCTAAAATGGAAAAAAAAATATACCATCTTGAAATAGATTCTTTTATCTAGTGCATCATATTTTTTTCAATTTTTTTAGTAAGTTTTAGTATTTTTCCTTGGCATAGTAATCAACCTAATATTTTGTGCTAATAACCTACTTTTAGTAAAAATAAAAAATAAAATATTAAAAATAATTAAAGTATTAAAATAAATATATTTTTGAAAACTAAACTTATGGATCTACAAAAGGGTAAATTTTTATATTTAAAAAAAAATGTTATTTACATTAGCAGGAGTTATTGAAACTTCAAGCTTTTCAAATAATTTTACTTTTTTGGTAAATTGGACTCAAAGTGGTGCTCCATATATTTTTAGCCAACAATTTTAGTTGAAAAAGTTGTGGAAGTATCTAACTTAGTTAGAATTAATCTTACTAGATCATATGTTTGACCAAAATTGATTTTTAGTTAGAAATACTTAAATTCATTTGTGTTGATAAGTTGGTTGAAACTATGACATCTCAAAATCTTTTTGCATCTCTTCTACAAATCTCTTACACATACTTTCATTTCCTCCAAGTATTATATCATCAACATACACAACCACAATTAGGATTTGGTATTTCTCAAATTTAAAATAAAGATTGCTATTTATGGCACCCTTATTGAATCCCTCTTGCAACAAGTACCTATCCAATCTTCCATGCCAAACTCTAGGATCTTGCTTAAGCCCATATAATGCCTTCTTCAATCTACAGACCATATTAGGATTATCTAATAACTGAAATCCTTTTGGTTGTTCAATATATACCTCTTCTTCCAACTTAGTATTTAAGAATGTAGTCTTCAAATCCATTTGATAAACATTGAAATCCTTATGTGCTATAAAATCCAAAACATCCTAATAGCCTCCATCCTTACCACCAAAAAAAATGTCTCCTCAAAGTCTATTCCTTCTATTGCAAGAAGCCTTTACACACAAGCCTTTTCTTGTTCCTAACAAATTGTCCATTCTCATTCAGATTGTTCTGAAACACCCATTTAGTTCCAATCACATTCTTGTTCATAGGTCTTGGGACAAGTTCCCAAGTCTAATTCTTCTCTATCTACATTAGTTATTCTTCCATAGACTTGATCCAAAATTCATCCTTGCATGCCTCAGTCATTGTTTTAGGTTCAAATTTGGAAAGTAAACATAAATTTACCTATTATTTTGTCATAGCAGCATTTCTTCTTGTCAATACACCTCTACTTTTTCCACCAATAATATGATCTTTAGAATGATTATTTTGCATATACTTAGGGGTCTTAGGGGTCCTTTTTGGAGCTTCTTCCTTTATTAGTATATTGTTTTTGGATCAACGTTTTGGATCATAGGGATCCTTTATGGAGCTTCTTCCTCCTCAACTTGCACTTCTTTTTCCTTACCCTCATCTTTCTCTTCTTCTTAGCAAGATGACTCATTTGATTCATACCCTTCTATCAACATTGAGCTTTTATGTAAGGCTTCATCCACTTTGAAACTTGCACTTGCAACAATCCTTTTTAGCCTCTTGTTGTGGTTGATAAGTGTTTCTCTTTGTAGAGTATCCAAGGAAGATTCCTTCATTAGACCTTGCATCAAACTTTCCTAAGTCTTCTTCATCTCTTTTGATATAGCACTTGCTTCAAAAAAGTCTAAAGTATTTAACAATAGGAGTTCCTTCATACCATAACACGACAAGGTTTCCCACTAACACATCAAATGAAAAATGACTTTGTAAAACCCTAAATCTAGAAGCTTCTAAAAAGCTTGTTATAAGTGGTTGGGATGTAAGTTGCAATGTGCGTGATTCACGAGATTGTAATCTATTTTTTATTGGATAATAAAATCATTGGGCGGCTGAGTTTTTGTGGATGTAGCCCATATTGGGTGAACCACATTAAATTTTTGTGTTGATCTCTTTTGTGTTATTCTTCATTGTTATTTCTAGGTTATTTAATTTGCATATAGTTGTTAATTTTTATTGCTCTAATCTTCCTGTATCCTAACAAACTCATGGGGAGTCTTTGAACTATTTGTCCTTGCTTGCACTCTATTAAGTATGTAGATTGCAATATGAATTTCTTCTCTCCAGTAGACATCTGGTAGATTTGCTTCCTTCATCATTGTCTTTCCTACTTCCTGAATAGTCCTATTCTTCCTTTTCACCACTTAATTTTTTTGAGGAGTCCTAGGAGCTGATAGATGTCTCTTTATTCCATGATCCTCACAAAAAATATTAAACTCATTGGAGATGAACTCTCCACCTTTGTTAGATCTTAAAAATTTGATTTTCATATCCATTTCATTCTCAACCATAGCTTTAAATGCCTTAAACTTTTTTAGATCTTCTGATTTTTCTTTGAGAAAGGTTACCCAAGTCATTCTGGAGTACTCACCAATCAATAACATGAAATACCCATTGTAGACATGGAAAATATACTGACATACCTGATCTCAATTACTAACACCATTTCATCCTAAATCATCCCTCAGTCTAACCATTCAATCAAATATCTTTATTTGATTAAATTCATCAATTCTCCTCTCTTAATTAAATAAATCATCTTATCTAATTAAGTCATTCTTTCTTGTTAATTAAATCAATTCACCTGATCTAATTAACCCTATGTCCATATTTAATTAAATAATTCATTTTATTTGATTAAATCTCTAAAGTCTATTTATTAAATTAAATAAATTAAAACCTTATTTAGTTTAATCTAACTTCATCTCCTTAGTTAAATAAATAAAAAATCTTTATTTAATTAATCTTGAAATCATATTCTTCTCATATTTGATTAAAATCACTCCATAAATCTAAGTCAAATTTGTCACATCAGCTAATCTCCCATTAAATTAATTAACCTTGATTAATTTAATTTCCTTTCATTTCCCATCCTCTTTTTCCACTTGCACATGAAAATAGATTTAATTCATTTATTAAATCTCCATTTTCTCTCAACATGGCATAATGGAGGAATATTCCCTAAAATTTGAATTCAAAATCTAAGTGGACTTTGTCCTTCCAACAAGACATTAACTTCACCTAATAAGTCCTTTTTCCTTGAGCCAAGTGGCATTTAAGACATTCCTTTTCCCTCTTACATATCATTTCACCATTTTCAAATATCACCTAATTGCATTTATGGGAACATTCATCAAAATGTGTACATCCTTCATCCACTCACATTTGGACAAGTGGCACCTTGCCATTGGTTGAATGTTAGTCCCACATTGCTTCATTTTGGGCATTCTTCCAACTTGTCATTCTATAAATAAGAGGCTTATTTCCTCATTCTATCCATCCACAACTTGAGTAAACTTACTATACCCAAATCCATAACAATCTTCATCCATATCATTGAGTTTATAGCTAGGTTATGTAGATTTTATCTCAGAGCACTCATCAATCTTCAAAAAAGTGGATCACAATCTTCATCAAATCATCAAAGCTTGCATACGAGTTGGGAAAGGGCCAATTTCCACATCAAATTGACACCAACTCCCCCAAGAGATCAAGAGTTTACATTGAATTTGAATAGGATTTAATATCTTTTTCTTTTGTTTGTTTGTGTTCTTCATTTCATTTCCTTTTCATTGTAATATTGAATGGATTTCTTGGGGAGTCATGATACTAACTTGCATTGGATCTAATTTAGTGTTTATCTCTTGTGTTTCTGCAGGTTGGGAATCTTGGTTCACACCTGTCACCTTGAAAACTCCTTGTTCTTATAGGTCCACAAAGGTTTGTATGCACCAACTCCAAAGGTCCTATAGTAGAGTATTCTTCAATATTGAATACTTTTTTTGTTTTCTTCCTAATCTGATATTCCTTGCAAACTACATTGATAGGCTTTCTAATCTTTGGTAGATCTCTCACAACTTGAGTAGAGTTGATCCTCACTAGGCTATCAAAATTGATGTGACACATTCTTCTATTCCATAGTCAACTTTCATTGATTTGAGTAATAAAGTATATACCATTAGTACCCTCAAGCTGATAAACATTTCCATCTTTCCTTCTTCCTGTAGCAACTAGAGTTGAAGATCCATTTTTTATCTCACATCAACCATCCTGAAATACAAGATTATATCCTTTGCTACACATTTTTCCTACACTTAGAAGATTATGACAAAGACCCTTAACATAAAGAACATCATCTGTATTATGCTTTCCATCAAAATTGATTAAACCTTTTCCACATATCTTAGTAAATGTATCATCACCAAACTTAACAAGACCACCTTCAAACTTCTCAACTTAAAAAACTTACTCTTATCACCTGTCATGTGATTTGAGCATCCACTACCAATAATCCAATAGTTTTTCTCATCTCTAGCATGAAAAGTAGTCACCATAGTTCCATTATGACCTACTTCCATAGTAACTTCCTTCATACATCTCTTAGAGTTAGCAAAATTAGTTCCAACATTCAAAGCCATGAAAAATCATTCATCATTTTCATCATCCGAGTAATCAGATTCATCATTAGATATATTGACATCTTCTTTAACATAATAACTTCTCTTAATTAATTTACCTTTATTCTCCTTAAATATGCCATTTGAAGCTTTGAATAGACAAATTGAAGCATAATGACCTAGTATCTTTCCACAATTGAAATATTTGAAAGGTAACTTACCTCTATATTTTCAATGCCCTTTTTCAATCTCCTCACAAAGTTTGCTTCTAACTCATCAAACTCATCTAGATCAGATTCCTCATTCTTCTTTGCTTTTCTAGCTTTAAAAGTAGTCTCTTTTCTTGAATCACTTGGACCAAACTCTCTCATTTCAAAAATAGTTAGAGCACCAAACAACTGATCTCTAGAATAATGATCCGAATTGTAAGCTTTTTCAATAGAAGAAACCTTATGAGTATAATATTTAGGAAGAGTTCTTAATACCTTCTTTACCACCTCATCTTCTTCAAGTTTTCCACCAAGGCCTCTAATGGAATTGAAAACTTCATCCACTCTATGCATGTAGCCTATAATATCTCCACCTTCTATCATCCTTAGGGTTTCAAACTTAGTCTTCAAATTTTGCATCTTTGCTTTCTTGACCTTATCATCTCCTTCATAGACACTTTCTAGTTTCTTCCATATTTCATTAGTAGATTAATATTTTATAACCTTCACAAGTTTTGAATTATAAATACCACTCAAGAGAGCATACCTTGCTTTTCCATTATTCTCATAAGGCTTGATATCTTTATTAGTTGATAGTCCATTTGTAGGCATAGTATATCCATCTTCAATTGACTTCGAAACTCCAAATCCTAGGGAAACAAGGAAAACTTCCATCTCAGTCTTCCAAAATGCATAATCAAATCCATTAAATAGAGGAGCATCTTTATTATGCATCATCGAATCTACCTCAAGTGGTTAAGATTTCTTCTAAGGAACCTTTCTCTAATACAAATTGTTGAATGAACAAGAAAATTGAGAGGGGAGGTGAATCAGTTGTACATTAAAACATCAACACCCTCATTAGCATTTAGATTTGCATTAGTATCTTAAGCCCTTAACAACCATTAGAAGAATATGGACATGAGAAACTGTAATGCAAACACATGAGAACACTAAATTTATGTGGAAAACCTAACAAGGGAAAAACCATGTGAGGATTAGCTCACAATATAAAGTAATTTCAACATTGAATAGAATAGGCTCATTTGCAGAGGGCTCACTGCTAATGGCTCACTATCAAATTAGAAAGAAGAAGATAAAAGTTTTTTATAATGAGAAATCCATCTTAGATCAACAGAGAATATCCACCACTACAACTCTGCACCATTAGTAACCTCTAGCTCATTGCTATCAAAAACTTCAGGTACTCTACAAATGTAGAACTTTCTACTCATTGCATTGGAGTAATAGGCATTAAGCTCACACTTTAGATCTATGCATTTGATTAAATTGACATCTCAACACATCCTTATATCTACACACACTTCTCTAACAATTAATCAAACATATATACTATCCTCAACCTTGAAAATAATCTACAAGGCTGGCTATGCACCTCAAATGTGAAAATTCAAATTAGGTCAATACCAACAAATTCCCACAGTGGAGAGGAATGAAGGTGGACAACAACACACCTTAACACACCACACTACACTTTCACAAACACTGAAGCATATTCGTAATTAGTGTAAACACCCAAGGTCATCTGAACCTATGTTGACACCATTAAACAATTAAGTACACACTTCCTCAAATCCAAAGATGACTCGTGGTACATACAAAAAAATTAAACATAATTTGGAATATTCCATAAACACCCTAAAATCGAAAAAATACTTTCCAACATCATACACCTAAGGAACATAATCATTTTGTACACTCAATTAACCTTCCACACACTGTAACATGTGAATCCAACCTTGTAGAGCAATAAAACTCAAAAAAATCATATTGAAGATAGATATGCACATATAAGAATACTCCCAAATCCACAAGAACAAAAATTACAACACGAAGAAATGTGGAGTAAAACCATTTCTCCTAGACACTAATGCATCAAAACTCACACATTGGTGAACACAACTTCTTCTGCCAAACAATCCATAACATGAAACTATGGATATAACACATCTAAAAACCTCTAATAAACATATTCAAACCACATAAGAAAATCTACAACCATGAAGAAATGTGGAACAAAATACTGAACACTACTCTGCCACATTGAACTCTCTTTACCACAGTAAAATTTCTCTTAATCAAATTTAATCAAAAGCACTTGGAAACCAAGCACTACAAACAGGATTTCAACATCTGCAACACCTTCTTAGCATCTCAACCATACAAGAGGTTAAACATCCACAAACATATGCTCATCAAAGCAACAATAGAGGTTGAAATCAATGAGACTACTAATGACAACATAATGTAACCAATCAAATCATCTCATTAGGTTGTCATCAATGCAACAAATATCTATTGACATGAATAACAACACAAGGATTCCAACACAAGGATTCAAGAAAGGTACTATAGATATCAATCTTTACATTAAGGTTCAAGAAGATAAGTTGTTAATTGTGGTTATATATGTTGATGAAATCATCTTTGGTGGAGATGATGATATGTGTAAAATTTTTACATAAGAGATGCAAAAAAATTTCAGATGTCAATGATTGGTGAGTTGTCCTTCCTAGGGTTTCAAATTTTTTGACAAGATGGTGGTATCTTTATTTCTTAAGATAAAAATGTTAGAGACATGTTGAAGAATTTTGGCATAGAATATTTCAAACCAGTTGGTACTCCTATGGTGACTAGTTGTCACTTGAACAAATCTGATGAGTCTTTGGAAGTTGACCAGACTCTTTATAGGTCTATTATTGGAGGTTTATTGTATTTAACTACTTCTAGACCTAATACGATGCATGCAGTATGTTTGGTTGCTAGATTTAAAGCCAATCCTAATCAATTTCATGAGAAAGAAGTGAAAAGAATATTCAAATATTTGAAGGGAACTTTTGATTATGGTTTGTGGTAGAAGAAGGATCAAAATTTATCCTTGGGAATTTATACCAATGATGACTAGGAAGGATGTGTGGATGGCCAAACAAGTACAAGTGGTAGTTCATTTTTCTTGGGAGACAAATTAGTCTCTTGGTTCAGTAAGAAGTGAGACTCAATGTCCTTACCTATAGCAAAAGCTAAATATATTGTTGCAACACTTGTTGCACCCAAGTACTTTGGATGAAGTAGACCCTGAAAGATGTGAATGTGGTGTATGAAAAACCCATCCCTATATTGTATGATAATACCAATTCAATTAATATTTCTAATAATTTGTTAGTGCATTCAATATCTAAACACATTTCTATCTGGTATCACTTTTTGAGAGAGAAAGTTGCAAAGCATGAAGTCAGATTGGAGTTTGTGCCTACCAAGGATCAGATTGTAGACATTGTTACTAAGGTACTTTCAAAGGATAATTTTTAGTATCTCTAGAAAAATTTAGAGGTTATTGCCCCTCCTTGTTCTAACTAGATGCATAAATGATACATCTATCTAGGGGAGAAATTCATGATATATTCTTTTCTCCTGGATTTATGTGTGCTACCTCTTACGGGGAGTTAGTAGTAAGGGGGATCTTGGAGAATAGAGCAGGTATTGAGAAAATGTGTTGTTGGTAAAAGGGGGAGAGTGAACAGGAGTGTGTTTCCATCAATGCCAAAGGGTGAGATTGTTGGCAGTGGTTGTCATTGATATCAACATTGATTTTTGGTTGTCATTAATGACAAAACTTGGTGAGATTTTCACATATGTTTGTGAGATTGTTGGTAGTGGTTGATGATAATACTTGGTGAATTGTTTGTGGTTTTCATTATTTTCAGCACTTCAAAAGTAAGGGAGATTTTTTGGAATTTGATTTCTCTAATGTCAATACTTGGTGAGATTGTTGTAGTGGTTGTTGCTTGGAATTGGTTATCATTGTTGAAAACATTCAGTTTGGGCTATCATTTTTGTAAGATAATGTGTTGTTGAAGTTCATGGTTGGATGTCATGCCTTGTATAATGTTAAACAAAGATGTATAGTGCATACTTTCTATCGGTAGATTTGATTTCATACGTTCGATACATTAATAATGGGATTAGAAGTGATGTTGATGATGATCTACAATATGTTCATCCTAATGAAGCATATGTTGCTGAAAGAAAGTTTTGGCCTCCGCAAGTTGTTGTGAAGACTATTTGGGAGAATTCTCTTCATTCCTCTGCTATTAGATATGTGGTCTTGTGGTTTGATGTTTAGTGTTTTTTCTCTGTGGATGTTGAACTCCTATCTTTTCAGGTCACTTGTGTTGCCAAGGAGATTTTTGTGAATTGTAGAAGGTTGGCAATGTTTTGGTTGTTCAGACTAATCTAGAAAATGCTCTGCATTCATGTCTCTGATCCTACATCATGGTGAATGTGTTGTCAATACCTATGTAGTTTCTTAGTTCCAATTTCATTTATTGAAGTGGTCTGCAAGTTGATCTAGGTTAATGTTATATCTCATGAATGAGGTTTTTGTGCTTTTGGGATGAAGTATTGTCTTCCCATCTAGTTTGTGGTGATTGTTAGTAGCATGATAGTATGGAATAAGTGTTTGGAAGTGTTTTTGGATGTTCATGGAACATACCCATGTGATCCACACGTTAATGTTTGATATTTTTGGTGTTGCATTCTATGTTGAGTTGGATCTCTAGGTAATTTGTCGATATTTGGCTAAAAAAGGCTTGCTATCTTGCTTGTGATTTTTGTTTGAGGGTTTTTTCCACCATATGAATATGTGTTAAGGTGGATTTTGGTCCTAACCTATCTTGATTAGAACTGCATTGAGTAAATCTAATTGAAGTTATATTTTTGGACCAACTCGTTATATGCTTCATGTTTCATCTACATGTTTCCTTGTTGTTGTCTTAGGTTGATGTGCACCAGTGTGTGAATTGTTTTGGATCACATTGGAAGATGCAATAAGATTATTTTTGGTCCTCTCTATCCTCAAGATAGGACCACAATAGGTTGTTGTGGTCAACTTGATGAAATCATTGTTCATATTTTTTCCTAACTGACCTAATTGAATTTTTTAAGTGAGATAGAGAGTAGAGAGGGAAGGAGAGAGAGGGGGGAGATAGATAAAATTAGAGAGGAAAGGAGGGAGGAGGTAGGGATGGAGGGAGAGAGAAGTAGGGAGAAAGAGAAGTGAGATAGAGAGTAGAGAGAGAGATAGGAAAAGATAGAGACATAAAGAATGTTGAGATAGAGAGAAGTAGAGAGGGAAGGAGAGAGGTAGAAAGATGGGGGGAGAGAGGGAAGGATGAATGTAAATAGGAGGGAGAGAAAAATGGGAGAGAAAGAGGGGGAGGGAGTGAGAGAGAGAGGAGGGAGGGAGAGGTAGACATAGAGAGTTGAGATAAAGAGAGTAGAGAGGGAATGTGAGATAGATAGAGAGAGGGGGGAGATAGAGAAAATTAGAGAGAGGAAGGGAGAGAGAGAGAGAGAGAGAGAGAGGGGGGAGGGAAGTTAGATGGATGGAGGAGGAGAGATGAGAGAGATAGAATGAGGGGAGAAGGAGATTGAGAGTTTATAGAGGAATGGGGTAGAGAGAGAGTGAGAGAGGAAGATTGAGAGATTTAAAGAGGAAGGAGGGAGAGAGGGGAGATAGAGAAATTAGAGATGGAAGGAGGGAGGGAGGGAGAAGTGTGAGAGAGAGAGAGTGAAGGAGGCAGTGAGAGAAAGAGGGGGAGGGAGCGAGAGAGGAGAGAGGGAGAGGTAGGGAGAGAGAGAGAGAGAGGTGATCTCTCTCTATCTTCCTTCCACCAACCTTTTCTCTCTACTTATCTCTATTGAACGTATCCTTCTATACCTCTTCTCTCTCCCTCCCTCCATCCTTCCCTCACTCAATCTCTCTACTTTCTTCCTTAACTCTCTACCTCTCTCTTTATCACATCTATCTATTACTTCTCTCTCTCACTTCTAGCTTTCCCCCCTCTCTCCCTCTACTTTCCTCTCTACTCTCTCTCTAGCTCACCTCTCTCAACCTACTTATCTATCCCTATCTCCTCTCTCTCTCCCTCCCTCCCTCCCTTTCTCTCCTTCCCTCTCTCCTTCTATCTCTACTTCTCTCTATCTCCCCCTACCTTTCTCTACCTACCTATCTCTCTATTTCTCTCTCTCAATTCTCTCTCCATCCCTACATCTTCCTCCATCCCTACCTCTCCCTCTGTATCTCCTTCCTTCTCTACTTCTCTCCATCTCCCCTCCCTCTCTCTACCTACCTCTCTCTCTATTATTTTCTTTCACTCTCTCTCACCTCTCTCTCCATCCCTACCTCTCCCTCCATATATTTTTCCTTCTCTACTTCTCTCTACCTACCTACCCCTCTATACCTCTTTCTCTCCCCCTCCATCATTCCCTCTCTCAATCTCTCCACCTTCCTCATTCTCTCTCACAATTCTCTCTCTCTCTCTCTCTCTCTCTCTCTCTCTCTCTCTCTCTCTACCTCTCTCTCTCTCTTATCTACCTCTCTCTCTCTCTCTCTCTCTCCCCCCTTCTATCTATCTCAACTATCAATCTTTACCTCTATCTTCCTCCCCTCTCTCCCACCCTCCCTCCTCTCTCTCTCTCTTTCTTCCACTAACCTTTGCTCTCTACTTCTCTCTATCTAACATATCCATATATACCTCTCTCTCCCTCATTCATTCTCTCAATATCTCTACCTCCCTCCTTACCCCTCTACTTGTCTCTATCACATCTCTCTCTCTCCCCTTCCCTCTCTACTCTCTTTCTCTCAATCTCCTCTCTCCCTACCTATCCCTCCCTCCCTCCTCTCTCTCACCTCTCTCTCTCCATCCCTCCCTACCTCTCCTTCCCTCTTTACTTCTCTCTATCTCTCCTCTCTATCTACCTCTCTCTCTATTGCTCTCTCTATTTCTCTCTCTCACCTCTCCGTCCATCCCTACCCCTCTCCATCTCTCCTTCCCTCTCTACTTCTCTCTACCTACCTATGGCTATATACCTCTTTCTCTCTCCCTCCCTCCCTCTTTTCCTCTCTCACTCTATCCACCTTCCTCCTCTCTCTACTTCTCTCCCTCACTTCTCCCTATTTTCCTCTCTGTCTCTCCCCTTCCCTCTCTACTCTGTATCTCAACTCTCTCTCCCTACATCTCTTACCCTCCCTCTCTCTCCCTCACCCTCGCTCTCTCTCCCTCTATCTCTCTCCTCTCCCTCTCTACCTTGTCCCTTCTCTCTCTCTCTCTCTCTCATCTCCCTCTCTCTACCCCCCTCTCTCTCTCTTTCCCCCTCTTTCTATCTCTCCCTCTCTAATATCTCTCTCAACTATCCTTTACCTCTCCCTCCCTTCCCCCTCTCTCTCTCTCTCTCTTTTTCTCCCTCTCTCTCTCCCTCCCTCCCTCTCCCTTCCTATCTACTTATCTCTATCTCCTCTCTCCATCTCTCTACCTACCACTCTATCTCACCTATACCTCTTTACCTTTCCTCTCCCTCTTTTTCTCTCTCTCTAATGAGCACCAAGATTTGATACAAAAATGGGAGGAAGGTTGGGAGATTGAGAGAGAGAGGGAATGAGAGAGGGAGGAGAGGTATGAGAGAGAGAGATGGGGGAGGGAGGGATAGATATTTAGAGAGGTGAGATAAAGAGAGAGATAGAGTAGAGAGAGAAGGAGAGAGAGAGGGAAGATATGGAGAAGTGAGAGAGATAGAGGTGATAGAGTGATGTGAGAGAGAGAGTTCAAGGGAGAGAGAGTCAATATGGAGATAGTGAGAGAGAGGCCTTGAGTATAAGAGTTAAACAATGAGCAAGATAGATAGATAGATAGATAGATAGATAGATAGATAGAGAGATAGAGAGATGATACAACTTGCTAATTACTTAAATTTAACTAAGTCTAAAAATTATAAGATCTTCCAAAAACTATAATTTGAATTATAACTCCAAGAGATTTGAAACCACTCCCAAACATCTTGAAACAATATACATTGAAATATAACTTAAAATATAAGAAATACAAAGAAAAAGATAAAAAAAGAGACAATGCAACAAAATGTGTTTAAAAAATCAACATTCACATTTGGCACTCCCCCAATGATGCATTTCATTTGACACCCGCCAAATGATGCATTTCATTTGGTGAGTACCAAATTTGACACCAACCAAATTGATTGAATTTTGAAATACTGAGGCATTTGGTGAGTGCCAAATTTGGCACTTGCCAAATGATCATTTCAGGTAAAAAGAAAAGTGGCATCTTTTTGTGTCATAGATTGGTGCACATACCCTGGAGGATGAAAATTATATATATTATGATGATATGATTCATCAATGAAATGTTATATCAATATTTATTTACATATGAGATCACTTTTTTATATATCCAAGGTGAGATATAGGATTAAATAGTATCATGACAACTGTCTCAATCCTTTGTCATGAAAGAACTAATATTAAATGACCTAGGAAAGAAGTATTAAAAGTAAAAAGATAAGATAATATCTAATGAAAACTAACACCTAGAAAAAGTATCTAGGACCTAAGTAAACTTAACATGTAAATAAGACTCACTAATGACTAGATAGGTAAAAAACATATTTACACCAACACCATCATAGCTAGGAGTTTCATCATTGGCCATTTCAATTATAGGTGAGTGGATTTCCAGTTGGGAACAAAATTTCCACTAGTAGAAACCTATTATGTAGAGTGTTTGCAAGGAATAATATTATTTAGGAAATCCTTTTTCCCTATCTATAAATGGAGCTTTTTTGAGAAATAATATAACATATTTCCTCTTGGGAAATTATTTTTTCACTACTAGAATCCTTTTTCTTGCCACTTTGCAAGGATTATTGTTTAGCAAAGTCTTAATAGTTGGTTCCTTATCTACATCTAGATCTTGTGCCTAAAAAACTCTAACATGGTGTTGAAAAAATTTGTGAAGGACATTAGGAATGGTATAGAGACTGTGGCCATCCTTCCTAATGCACTTGATCTTTTGAAGAGAGTTATTATGTGTAGTGTAGAAAATTGTATGCTCTTGAAAATGGTACAATTTAACACTTAATTTGGACCTATTTTAGCACCTTTACATTAAATATCCCTTTAAATCATCACTAATAGGACCCTAAGACCATTTATTTTGGATCTTGAGGCTTACTTCAACTAAAAACCAAACAAAATCGTCAAAAAATTAAAATTTGTAATAACCCACCCCAAAAATCTAGGGTGGGACTCATATGCCACCTTGGGAATATGAGTCCCCATAGGTGGGACCCATATGCCACAAGTGGTGTGTGAGTCCCATTTGGGGCCTTTTTAGGGTTTTAGTGAGAAATTCAACTTTTTAATTCAATTTTTTGGTTGATGTCAACTTTTGAGATCTAAATAATGGTAAATTAGGTGTATTTCCTATATAAACAAGCTTCTAAGACATTATTTCATCTAAGCAATAATTTTAGAAGAGAAATTTCAAGTTCTAAGCATTCTTCACAAGAGCATTCAAGAGAAAATAATCAACAAAGTTGAAGTCTTGGAGCAACATTATTGTGTTTTTGTAGGTCTTCAAGCTCACTTTCATTCAATATCAAGCATTGTCAAGGGTTAATTATGGTTCTCTATGGTGAATCATGATGGATTCTAGGTTGGGGAGATGCAACTAGCCATCAAGCCAAGCCTAATGACTTGTTTCCTAAGTGATTCCATCTTCCATTATCACTCTACATTCAACCTAAGGAAGGTACATGCATCATCATGGATTATTAGGGTGATTTGACATCTCTCAAAGTGATTCATAACATCCAAGCTTCATTCATGCATCACATTCTTGCACATTAGAATAGGGTTGCATTGAATTTTTAGATTTCCTAATCTTAGACACACTTAAGGTTAGGGTTTATGTTCACATTTGCATTCAAGATTCATTGTTTCTATCAAGGTTTAATTACCAAACTAGGGATTTGACCGAGGTAAACCCCCCATAAGCAAATCAAGTCTATATTTTGTTTTACAGGTCTTTTTTACAGGCTCAGATCCAAAAATCAGTTTGGAAGAGAAGAGTAGAGGTTGAAGCATAGATCTGAACTTTGAATTCTTGAAAAAGAAAAATGGGATTGATACACCAAAAGTGGCATATGAGTCCCACTATTGGAAAAATTTCTATATTTTTAGAGATTTTAAATCTACAGTACCAGAAACCTGTTCCAGATTAGAAGCCCTAGTCTAGGATTTATATGCCCAAAGTGGCGTATGAGTCCTAGTGTACCCTAATTTCAATATTTTTAGTGTTTTAGAGCTCATTCCAATCTTCTTCAAGTTTCCTTGTGCACACCCTTGATCTTCCAGTTCTTTGTTCTGATTTACATGCATTTTGAGGTTATTTAGTGAAGTATTGCATCATATTAGGGTTAATCAGTAGATCTTGCATTTCATTAGTCTTTCCAAGCCCTAGCTTGGTGGTGAAATCCTCTTTAGTTTATAACTAGGCTCTAGGACAACCCTATTGCAAGATCTCTTTCTCCTTTGTACACCTTATGTTAAGATCTCTAGGGTTTTCCTCGAATGAGAGAGTGTGAAGATTGTTATTCTATCTCCCAAGCATAGAAGCAAAATTTTTTCCATCTTTCCTTTTGGTGAACCTACATTTAGAATATTTCATTTTCTAATTTGGAGTGCATTGTCATCCTAGATCTAGCTTGCATTAGTTAATTGGCATCTAGGGTTTCTAAATCTTGCATTAGTGAAAGTGTATATAGGTTGCATTTTTACATCTTGCATCATTGAATGCCATCTAAAATCTACATTTACATTTAATTTAGACATCATCCAAAATAGAAATCCTAAAAAGAACTTAATTCTCTTTGAAATTTGTGAAAAAACCCTCACTAGGACTCATACGCCCCTCTGGGTGATTTAGTCCTAGTGCAAGTTTCAAATTGCAATTTACAACATTGAATTCTCTATTTCTAGGATTTTGTTTCATGTTGGTAGCTTCCTGTTTCAGTTTACAGAATTTCTGTTACATTTGAATCATTATAGTTAGCATAGTTTACATTCATTCCAATTGTGGATAGAATTAGCTTCTTGTACTTCTCATTTTCAGCATTAGTTCATATTCCAATTTGATTAGATTACATTTGGAATTAATTTGAAAAAAAAAACCAAAAACACTTATAAAGTGATGAACACCTTAGAGAAAGCATAGTTATTTGGATATGTTAAATCTCTTTTTCCAATCTAACCTAACCCTCAAGCCTTTTAGTAGTGATGACTTTGACATGTTAGATGAAACCCTGGAGGAATTCATCTCACAAGGTTTATCCACTAAGGCTTGTTATTATAAACAGAAACTAAGAGAAGTTAACGTGATTCAACCTCAACTTATCCTTTACCCACCTTCACACAAACTTCAAACTAAAAACAAGCCTGAATTTATTCTTTAACCAGCTAAGAACAATGTTTTTCAACAATCAAATTATAATACCATTTCTCATACATAAAACACTCGAAACAATCCACAACCAAAACAACCAACTCCAACAACCTTACCTTTTCCTAACCCCATCTTTCCCAGTGCTCCTCGTTTAACTTCGCATAGTAGGAAGGAGTATGATCTTGTTGAACAACTTAAGAATACTCCTACAAAGATATCCCTATGGGACCTAATTCAAAATTCACCTAATTATCACACTATGCTTCAAACAACCTTGCAACAATTAGTGGTTCCCCTTGGTACAAATGCAAATGATGTGACAACTATAATACAAGGAATGAACATAGTTAATATAGACATTACCTTTTATCAACATGAAATAACTCCTTTGGAAATGAGAAAGAGAAATGACGCCTTCATGATAATATCCATCTATAATAGATAAGGAATAAAAAGAACCCTTGTTAAAAATTCCTTTGCTCTTAATGTGTTTAGCGTGACCCTTTTGGATAAACTCAGTGTGGATAAGTCAAAAATTCAACCTGATTCCTTGTCAATTTGAGGATTCAATAATATAGGAAAACAATCGCTAGGTGTGATTACTTTACCTATTACAGTTGGAAAGGCTACCTTGCAAACTCCTATTCATGTAATGCTTGATAATCTTTCATACAACCTTCTTTTAGGGCAACTCTGGATTCGTGAAATGCATGTAGCACCTTCAACTCTTCATCATATAATGAAGTATCTCTACAACAATAAGGTATACCAAATTGAAATAGACCCCAAGCTCAAAAGTTGTTTACAAGTTGAAAAAGGAATGATAAGTCCTCTAAACACATTAATTCCAACATCCAACATAGAACCTATGAAATAAGACAAACAAGAAATGGAAATGGTGTCATAGTTATTGGAAGATGATTGGGGTTCCTTAGAGTTCACACCTTTGTTTATGGGAGAATACATAATCACAAGAAAATAAAATGAAAAACAAAAATAGCAAATGGTAATTTCAATGCAGAATTCAGAAGAAAACTCACAAGCATGTACCTCATCTACCCTTGCAAATGACACAAGCTATACAACTAATTTTGATGAGATAGATTACCAAAAAACCACAAAACCCAAAAAGTAGAAGAATTATGGAGATTATATTTGATAAACAATTGGGTTATAATGAAATAATGAAAAGAAAAGAACGAATCTATATTATAAGACCTAACATGAAAAAAAAGTGGATATTTATGAAGATCTTTTAATATATATCCAACACCATCATGTATATTTCAAATCATCTTAAGCATCTGAATTATGATATATTTGAATACTTGAAGAAAATGAATCCTTGAAAGATGCTGGTTGCAAATATACCTCCTCCTCAAAACGCATGTTGCTCGACAAAAGATGAAAATAAGTGATTTGATTGACGCTTGACGAAGGTACAACCCCTAATTTGGCAGTGCTCGGAAAACGAATTGTTTTGATGGACAATCGCCAAGGAAAGTTAAGATGAGAAGTGCATGGTGAAGAACAAGAGGACCTTTCATTTGGGCTTTCTTGAGCTTTCTTGATTCTGGATCCTCTTTAAGTCAGTACTAAGATTATTTCTTCTCCATATGAAATACTGTGTTGATAAAGATACAAGATGCCTTCTAGTGGAGAGGAAAAAAAACTCCTTGAAGCTGGTTTCATAAGACCTATAGATTATTCTCCTTGGATCTCAAACATTGTCACAATCGCAAAACTAGATAATCATATTAGGATGTGTACGAATTTTTGTGATTTGAATAAAGCCTCTTTAAAAGATGAATTTTCCCTTCCTAATATTCACATGATAGTAGATTCGACTATGGGACATGGTTTGTTGTCATTCATGGATGGATTTTCTAGATATAATCAAATCTTTATCAATCCTCAAGATTAATACAAAACAACATTTACAACTATTTGGGGAACATTTTTTTGTGTGATGATGCCCTTTGGATTAAAAAATGTGGGAGAAACATATCAACAAGCTATGACATTAATATTTCAAGATTACATACATAAGATTTTTGAAGACTATGTTGATGATATTCTAGCCAATTATTTAACCAAACAAGACAATGTGAGAATGCTTCAAAAGATCTTCGAATGAATGAAAAAATACAATATGATATTGAATTAAAAAAAGTGTCTTTGGTGTAGATAGTGGAATTTTTTTAAGTTTTATCATATCTCATAGAGGAATTGAGGTGGACATGAAGAAAATTGATGCTATAGTTAGCATGCCACCTCCTAGAAACATCTCTCAATTGTGTGCCTTACAAGGAAGAATTCAGGCTATCCATCATTTTGTAGCATCCATAGCGGATCAAACATTACCATTTACACATCTCCTTAAGAAAGGTGTACACTTTGAGTGGAACAAGGATTGAAAAAATTCTTTTGAGAGTTTGAAGGATTATCTTATCACTCACCTATTTTACAACCTGCTATGCAAAACAAACCCTTCATCCTTTATACCGCAGCATTGGCCCATGCTCCAGCAACATTGTTGGCTCAACAAGACAAGAATGGTAAGGAACACCCTATCCATTACATTATCCAAACTTTGATTGATTATGACCAATGATTCACATTGATAGAGAAACAATGTTTGGATATTTTCTTTGCTACTAGTAAGTTGAGACATTACTTACTAAATGCTGAAATATAGGTGACGATGAAATTTGATTCTTTAAAACATCTTTTCACTAAAATAGATTTATCATGATGCTTAGCTAAATGGGTTATGTTGTTAACACAGTTTGACCTTAAGTTTGTTTCATAAAAATCAATTAACGCACAACCCTTAATCAACCACTTAGCACATGCTCCTTCACCCCTAGCATTACCTAATACAAACACATTCCCTAATGAGAATGTGTTGACTATTAAAAAAGATGAAGAAACATGGGAATTATACTTTGATGGATCTAAGTGTAGAACAGGCTCCGACACTGAGGTTATAATAGTACTACCTATAGGAAAGCCTATCCCTTTATCCTATCACTTAGAATTCCTATGCACCAACAACACAATAGACTATGAATAATTAATTGTTGGTTTACATGTTGTTTTAGCTTTGGGAGTTTAAAATATTAAGATATTTGATGATTCACAATTGGTCATTAAGTAAATAAATGGGACATATCAAGAAAAACATGATAAATTATCAAAATATAAGGATCTCACAATGACTTTTTTAGAGAAGTTTGAATCGTTTACCATTGATAACATCCCACAAAATGATAATCGACATGTGAATGCAATGGAAAGTGTAGCTTCTCTTATATCCCCTTGAGATCCTTCAAAATATTTCACATTTATTGTCCATACAATTATGACCCCATCAATAGAATTCAAAGCCTTAGAAGTATTATCAACAACAATGGAATGCTCTAGTGAATGATATACAACAATATTTAATTATTTAAAAGAAGGTACCTTTCCTGAGCTGATGACTAAGAATACTCAAGATTGTCTTTGCAAACTTGCATCTAAGTATATAATTTTCACCGACGTGTTATATCAAAGATACTTTAACGATCTTTTACTTAGATTCCTTAAAGAATCTAAAATCCCCATAGAACTTGAAGACGCTCACGTATGTTCCTGTGGAGGTCATTTTAGAGGAAGATCATTAGTTCAAAAAAATTTCTACATGGGATATTATTAGAGACATGGAAAAAGATTATTTCAAATATGTTAAGAAATGTCACAAATGTCAAGAAAATAACAATCCGATTCATGCTCCTGCTTCTGAGCTTCAATCCCAAATTCCTATTTGGCCATTCTCAGTATGGGGACTAGATCTGATTGGAAAAATCTCACCTCCTTTAGCTAGGCACAATTTTATAATAACTGTAACAGATTATTTGATAAAATGGGTAGAAGCTATTCCCCTTCATTCCATAACTACTGATGTGATATGTCATTTTATATTGGAACACATTATTGCTCACTTTAGACTCCCTTCCACATTGGTTTTAGACAATGGGACACCATTTAAGAATAATGATGTGAAGAAGTTCCTAGAAAAATTTAACATCCAACATCATTTCTCAAAACCTTACTACTCACAATCTAATGTTCAAGTTGAATCAACTAATAAGACTCTTGAACAAATCCTAAGGAAGACAGTAAAAAAACACAATAAGGACTCACACACACAGTTCACATATGCATTATGGGCTTACTGTACTAGTATAATAAAATCCACTAGGACTACTTATAACCTTGTCTATGGTACCGAGGCAATAATGCCCTTGGAGTTAGAGATTCCTTCATTAAGGATCTCTCTACAAGGACTTATTGATGACAATACTTATAAATGTAAGAGAGGAGGACCAACCACACCAAGGCCCCAGGTTACAAAGGGTTGAGAGTAGAGAGCTGCCCTAACTTACCTCACCCTAACAAATGTTTAGGACTAGAATTGAGAATGAAGAGAACTCAAGTGCTTCTGTCACTCTACAGATTCAAAATTTTAAACATGGCTAGATGAGCCAATTTTTGGAGTCTAAATTATACCTTAGAAAGCTCTTTGTCTGAGGACGGTAGTGCAGGTCTGGGATGACAATGTGATGTGTTGGCATCTGTACGGCTAGAAAATGTATAGTATAAAATAAAACTCCAAAGAACCTACTATTTTCCTAGTAAATTGACTTTAACAAAATAAACAAAGTGATAAAGTATGAAAAGTAACTTTGTATACATGATAAAGTAAGTAGATAAAGACAATGGTGGTAAATATCAACTCACTAAAGTGTCAGTTCGCTAGCGAGCTCCACACACACATCCACCTACACACAAGCAAGAGGGGAAACATGTTGGGCTATATAGGGGTTTTCCTCAATCAAACCCTGGCTTTGGTGTTTCCACCTCCATGGACAACCAAAAAAGATACAAAGTAGAAAGTACGATAAATGAAATAGAAATGAAAGTAGTGCACACTACAAAAGATGCTACTCTACTCTATCAAACCACAAAAGAGCAAAGTGATTTATGTTACCACCTCCACCTAAAGGTACTCAAGGCCAATGAAGGGAGAATGCAAGCAATGAACTTGGAAAAGTCTCCACAACAGCAACAGTGATGAAGGGAGGTCTCATAAGACTCCAAGCTCGCAACTTCTATGGAAGCACCTCACGTACAAATATTAAATGAGTGGAGTAAAAATTTTCTACAATGCTCAATGGAGTTGTGAAAGATGCTAGAATTGTGAGAAGATGTGAAATATTGAATGAAAATGCTCAGGGATGTGAAAGAGATGAAGTGAGTGTGAAATGAATTCCTTTGAAGGCCAAAATGAGAGGGAAAGAAGTTGTTTTTAGGTCAGTTGGTCACATAGAGGCATTACAATTCATTACCAATGAGGAGTGTAACATCCCTACAAACTCCAGAGGTAGGAATTTTTCAAGGACGGCAGCGTTCCGTGTGGATAATAGCATTCGTGTCCTTGACGAAAATTCCCTCACCGACACATAAAACACGCACTAGGTGGATGGAAGGTAGGTGGGTGATGTGGAATTTCATTTTTGGGTTTGATTTTATAAGGTGAGGGTATGCAAAATGGGAATTTACACAAGGGGTGCAAGTTTGCTCCTATACATTTTACCCTCACTTTAGCAAGCACAAGTATTGATGAGTGTTTGGTAAATTAGATCGAAGAGTTAGAAGTGTATACCTAAACTGTCAAGGAAGAAGAATGCAATATAGTGAGCTCAAAAGCATAAGGCAAGAAAAGGATTCCACAGGTACTCTCTCCTGAGGATGTTTGAAGAAAAGGACTTCATAGCTCCACAAAACTATGAAGTTGCACAAAGTACACAGAAGGTCCTTAGACCAATGATGGATAAATCTTGCAGGATGCAAGCACTTCACAAACCCTCAAAACTACAAAGAAGGTGTTCCCACAAGTACTCTCTCATGAAGGAATCCCAATGTAAGGGGACTTCAAATATTCAAACTGGAAAGAGGCTTCATAGGCACACCTACAAAGCAACATGTTAATTTGTAGATAAAACATGTAAGAAAACAAACATAAAATCACGCATATAGTTAGAAAAATTGAAGGAAGAGCTTTGAAAGGGGTCCCTTGAGAACCATTCACAAGAAAAGTGGTCCACTCGAGGGACACACTATTTGAAAGTGCAAGAATTTTTTTCACAAATCGATTCACTCATCAAGGAATTCTTTTGGAAGATGTTCAATTCATCAAGGAATTCGAAAGAAAGAAAATGCCCCTTCGTGAGGGGAAGGTCAAGGCTTCTCCTATAGGGAAATTTTCTCCCTCCTTAGAGGAAATTTCTTCAAGTTCTTTCTTTACGAACCCATGACGAAGGAAACACGTTCCATTAGGGGTCCTAGTTGAGAATGCATTTTTTTTTAAAAGGCTGCAAGGATTTTTGAGAAAATATTCATTGGCCATGAATGTGTTTCCTGAAAATCAAAACATTATGAGAGTGACATTGTCACACACACGAGGGACAACTAGAGAAAATAATAAAGAAAGATACAAAAGGAGATAAAGACATCATGAACAAAGGGCATAGGCGTGATTTGATATTTCAAGGTCAGAGCTACTCATAAATATATATAAGTATAATAATAGTATATAGATGAATTGTCATCAACCCCCTACTATATCAAACCATATGAAGAATGCACAAGAAGAAAAAGTAAAAATAAAAATTTGGGTCAACATGGAAGGGAAGCCTAAATGCCCCCAACACTTTGCATCACCCCCAATTCTCTAAAAATAAATACACATAACAAAGGACGAATGATGCCACAAATAGAGGAAGTTTCATGAAACATAATCATTCCTATATCCAAGCACCTACAAGGGTGAAAAGGGTCATCTAGGAACACATAACACAAGCATAGGGGAGCACATCACAACAAACACACACCTAATCTAAAGGTGAAGAAGAGGCACCCCCTAAGACTCATCGACCAAGAGGTCATCTGCTTCCCAATCTAGATCATTATTCAGGGAAGGCAGATGAGCCTACAACAGTGGAATGTTAAGGGGGGAGCCCTTTGCCCTCTCATAACAATGGCCAAGGAAGGAGACTCTTTAGAATCTCCCCCACTCAGTTCATGTGGAGCAAAGGTCAACGATTTTGTGAAGATCACTGAAAGGGTTGGGACCTAATCCAAGGAGTTAAATATGCACTTCACGGGAGTACCATGTGTTACCACAATGGGTGAGGGAGGTGGAACTTGAGATTCGCTGCTAGGCTCACTTAGTGACTCGAGAGTAGTGATGAACTCAGGGGACGCCAAAGCTTCTTTCATCACAAGGATTGTGGACGCTAATGCAGAACCACCCTTTGAAGAGGGTGGACTCCTCTTATGGCCCCCATTGTTGGAAGGGAAAACCTCCATCTTGTACTTCATTGGAGGATGTGGAATCCCCATGGATGAGGCAAGAGGTTTGGAGGAGAAAACCATGGTAGACACCACTAAGGTGTTCAACATGTCCATAGGCTTCGGTAACGACGAGATGTTTGGAAATGACATAAAGAGAGGTAACTCAATGGAAGGAGCAATAAACACCTGCACCCTTTTAGGGTCAGGGGTGTCTACACTCATAGTAGGAGCCGAAAGTAGAACCACATTTGATTGAACCAAGGTAGAGGGGATAGGAGAGGAGGACACAATAGTAGGCCCTAAAGTAGGGGAAGTCGATTCCCCTTCCTTCCTCTGTAAAGTGGCCTAATCAACTGCTAGAGCCTTTCACTGGCACTTGTGCTCATGTGCAAGGCAGTTTCTATGACTCTAGGAGCCAGAGACCAGAAGCTGGGATGGAAGAAAAGGATTTGCTTAGCCATAAGAGTTTCCATCACAACTATTTCTGATGGAGGGAGAGACTCCTAGATGTGAGTAGGAGGAAGAGATTGAGACGAGGTTGGAGTAGCAGTAGGGGGATTTGACTCTAGCACCCTAATGGTGGGCCTTTTCCCATTCACTACTTTAGGAGAAGGAGTGGTAGGAGGCCACTGAGGCTGAGACATAGAAGATTTCATGTGAGGACCCTTCCTTATACCATATAGGTAAGGCCAAGATCCAGGAGGTATATTGGCTTTACACCAAGCAGGCACCATTAGACTTCTTATGTGAAAGCCAGGAGTAGTCATCCAAAAATCTTCATCAAAAAAGTAGGCAAAAGAGGTTCTCCAAGGACAAGAAGGCCTCTCTTTTCCCTTTTTAGAAAAGGAGGAAATTTTCTTTTGCACTACTGGAGGAGTCACTTTTGGCTATCCTTTGCCTCTGATTTTGTACTTTACATAACTTTGATAAAGCAAGTCAGTTCTAGGAGGAAGCCAACTAATTGGGGTGGGCCAAAAATGATCCAATGAATAACCCCCATGGGATACCAATGGCTAATATCTAGTGTCATGCATGACGTGCACAACACCTTCATGGGATAACTTAAAAAACATATAAATGACGAAAGTGATTTCGTTCATGGAAGCTAGCCACAGAATGCCCAACTTCACTCTGAACAAATCATATTTTGGAATTATTTCAAAAACTGTATCCATAGCCCTAGGTCCAACCAGGATGGAAAGGGTTATGGAGCCATATGGCTTGAGGGAGAGGCCATCTTGCATATTTATGATAGACTTTGTTTCTTCATATTCCTCCATTTGCAATGAATTTAGCCATAACATCTCATCTGTAATTACATTCACTCAACTCATGGGGTCAACTAGGACTCTCATCACAATGTTTGCATTAGGCGAGAAGGAATGTATAGGGGAGAGGGCTTGTTATTCAAGGGAAAATCCTATGAGGTGAATGTCACATCTAGAAAGCTAGTCGCAAGTTGCAAGAAGGAGTGACCAAGACCATGTTAACATACACTGAGGGTTGAGAAGAAGAATCAGAGTGGTCAATAATCAAGTTCATATAATGAGATAGAAATGGGTCCGTGTAAATCTGCAACTCACTATTGGCCTTTGCTACTGATTTATTCATATGTTTTTCTTCATACCATCAAGACGGATGGTATCATCATTGATGTGATCCTATATCTCATCATGCAGGTGCATACAACACTTGATATTGTACTTTTTAACTAGATGGTACTGATAGAAATCATTCACGTCATACCAATTAGGATAAGGTTCCTTAAGAGCTCGAGGGTTTTCCAAAGTTATGATCTTTTCCTTCAACAACTTTTGCAAGATGGAAGAATAGGATTTCACTAACTTCATAAACTTCCTATTGTGTTTGAGGTCGTTATCATTTTCCACAATGACTACATTCGTAATAGCTTTTCCTTTTCCTGAGATGGACACGATAGACTTTCCCTTTGAGCGAGAGTGTGAGGAAGCTCCCCCAAACTAAACTATCGTTTGTTGATATTCTTGCAACGTGGTACACAGATGTGCAAAGGAAGGGTATTCCATTAAGGAAAACTTCTCCTTCTAGGCTCACTGTAGGTTTCCTATGAACACCTTTTGCACATCGAATTTGGGCAGCAAGTACAAGATCTGTGAAAAGAGCACTTCGTATCATGCTATGAAATTAGTTATCTTCTTGTTATCTCCCTACTTACATTGGATGAGATCTGAGAAGGTCATCTTTGGATCAATGTTAGCCTAGAACTAATGGAGAAACTGATTAATGAGTTTATCAAATGAGAATATGGAATTATTGGGCAAGGAATAGTACCACTCGAGTGTTGTGTCCTTGAGAGATCTAGGAAAGAGTTTTTCCATCAAAGCATTGTGATGAAAGAAATCTGTGCACATGGTGTTGAATGCTGACACATGTGTTTGTGGATCTCCTTTTCCACCATACCTCTCAAACTAAGGGATCTCCATTCCTTACAGGAAGGGAGTACTCAATATTTCTACCGAAAATGGGCTATGTCGGAAGAAAGGTTGAAAGATAGGTTGGGTGAAAGCTTGGGAAAGGGTCACCAACTAGTTTTGCATCCAACCCATGTTCTAAAGAAGGGCATTTAGAATACAGTTAGAGGATGACAAAGGCCCAGTGGAACCACTAGAACCATCACTATGAGAACCACCCTCAGAACCACTGCCAGAGCAACCACCATGACCACCGCTAGAGAAACCACCAATAGGGCCTCCATCGGAGCCATTGCCATGGCCTCCACCAAAGCCACCTCCACCAGCGCCACCTCCACTACCAAATACACCATCACTCATTCCACTGGAGCCTCCACCACTAAGGGCAGTAGGATAGGTGAAGCTAAAATTAAGGGGTATTCTACTCACCTTGATAGTGTTAGGCCTTTGAGAAGTAGAGGAAACACTAATTCTAGGGCCTATTTCGGCCATGCATACAGACATGGTAGGTATTGAAATTCCTATCTGTCTTTCATAGGCATCGATAAATTCCCCTTGGGTAGTACCCTATCTAGACTTATACGAAGGGCTATAAGCTTTGGTTAGATCGAGAAGGCCATGTAAGAAATCTATGCATGTCCAATCCTTTCCTAGAAGATGTCTCACCTCGCCAGTAAGCCTAGTGGATCTCAAAATGTTTGGTGATCTCTCCAAATGATTCTCAAGGTCTAACAATTTCTTATCCAATGCCAAAAGGTTTTCTATAGGGATGTGCACAACATCATCCTTATCTATGGATGAAGCCGTAGGGGATGCTAGAGGGGTAGGAGCACAAGTGGTCTTGTCTACGAAACCCATCTTGTTAGTAAAGCTTGTAGGAAAACCAGTGGAAAAGCTAGAGGTGAAACTAGAAGTGACTTTCATCTTCTCCATCGGTAGGTGTCACACACTTCTCCTAACAACATGCCCAGAAGTCGTGGACTGGATTATGATGCTCATAAACCTTCACAACACTCAAGCTTACAACAATTATTAGGTGTGAGGAAAAAGTTTCCACACATGCAAATTGATAGACGTTGTTCACGCCGAGTTCACCAAAAATGTAAGAGAAAGGGACCAAACACACCAAGGCCCCATGTCACGGAGAGCTGAGAGTAGAGGTGTGACCTAACTTACCTCACTCTAATGGATGTTTAGGACTAGAATCAAGAATAAAGAGCACTCTCAACTGCTTTTGTCACTCTATAGATTTGAAAGTTTAAACAGGGCTAGACGAGCAAGTTTTTGGAGTCTAAATTGCACTTCAGACAACTCTCTGTCTGAGGACAACAGTGTGGGTCTGGGATGATAGTGAGAAGCACTAGTGTTTCTCTGGTGTGTTGGCATCCATACATCCAAAAAATGTAAAGTACAGAGTAAAACTCCAAAGAACCTACTAACTACCTAGTAAACTGACTTTAATGAAATAAACAAAGTGATAAAGTATGAAAAGTAACTTTGTATATGATAAAGTAAGTAGATAAAGACAAGGGTGGTATTTAGATCAACTCACTAAAGTGTCAGTTTGCTAGTGAACTCAACACACACATTCACCTACACACAAGTAAGAGGGGAAAAATGTTGGCTTGTATAGGGGCTTGCCTCAATCAAACCCCAACTTTGGTGTTTCCACCTCCACGAACAACTAGAAAAGCCACAAAGTAGAAAGTATGATAAAGGAAATAGAAAGGAAAGAACTGAACACTACAAAAGATGCTACTCTACTCTATTAAACCACAAAAGAACAAAGTTAAATGTTACCACCTCCACCCGAAGGTTCTCAATGCCAATGAAGGGAGAATGCAAGCAACAAACTTGGAAAAGTCACCATAGACACATTGATGACGAAGGGAGGTTTCACAAGACTCCAAGCTCACAACTTTTATGGAAGCACCTCACGTACAAAGATGGAATGAATGGAGTAACAAGATACTACAATGCTCAGTGGAGTTGTGAAAGCTGCTAAAATTGTGAGAAGATGTGAAAGATTGAATGAAAATGCTCAAGGATGTGAAAGAGATGAAATGAGTGTGAAATGAATACCTTTGAAGGCCAAAATGAGAGGGAAAGAATTCATTTTCAATTCAGTTGGTCACACAGAGGTGTTACAATTCATTCCCATTAAGGATTGTAACATCCCTGTGGACTCCAGAGGCAAGAATCTATCAGGGATGACAATGCACTACGCAGACGTCCACACACTGCACTCGCGTCCATGATGAAAATTTCCCCACCGACACACAAAACACATGCTAGGTGGATGGATGGAAGGTGGGTATGTGCAATTTTTCCTTTGGGTTTTATTTTCTAAGGTGAGGGTATGCAAAAGGGGAATTTACATAAGGGGTACAAATTTTCTCCTATAGAATAAAGAACAATGATTACATCATCTTGAAATGCTTGACAAAAAACACATTAACGCTCTTCAAAATATTCAAGCTTATTCTAGAAAATTGTAGCATAGTTACAATGACCACATTGTCATCCCTCATGTATTTAATAAAGATGATTTGGTTTTATTTGAAAATCAATGTTGTTGGTATGTGGTGACTGATCATGCTATACTATAAGAAAAAAATGACTTTGTAAAACCCTAATTCTGGAAGCTTCTAAAAGCTTGTTATTAGCGGTTTGGATGGGGGTTGCAGTAGGGCATTATTAGTGAGATTGTAATATGTTTTACACTAGGTAATAAAATCATTAGATGGCTACAGTTTTGTGGATGTAGCCCAGATTGGGTGATCCACGTTAAATTCTCTATGTTGTCTTGTTTCTGCTATAATTTTATATGTGTTTTATTTCTCTATTTTATTGATCAAATTTTCATTTAACTGTTAGATATCTTCCTTCTAACCCTAACAAATGTAACGTCAATTCCAACTTGACTGAAAAAGGAAAATTCAGCCCTAATTGGTTAGGAGCTTATATAATTAATGAAAGTTATGGGTTTGGAGCATAGGCTTTAACATAAATAGATGGTGCACCTCTTAAGGAACCTATAAAAGTTGTGCATTTGTGTCGGTACTATGCCTAAATTTCTTGAATAGTGTGAATTATAAAGTAGTGGTGTTAGAGTCAATAGATAACATTCTATGTGCTCTTACATTGCTTAGTTCTTGACAAACAATTATTTGTGTGTCTTGAATATTAAGGTAATTATTTAAATTAATTTTAGATAGTTACTTTAGGCTTCATACTATTCAAGATAATCTTGTATGTTGTGTTGGATTAGATCCTTACATGCATTTAATATTCTCTAATTAGATCATAGGTGCATTTAATTTAGCATAACATACTTAATCATAATGTTGCATGTTAAATCATGGAGACATTTATTAAATAGTCTTACAAAGATTATTTGATCAATCACATTTCCATTTAACATAAGACACATAAATGTAAATAACCAAACATCAAATGATCATATATCATAATTTTGAGTACATGTCATCAATATATAGAATGTCACTATGGTCTGTGACTACTGAATCCCTCGATATCTGGTGATTGCATCTTTATAGAGACAATCTAACGAGAGATGGTGGTATGCGATCATGATCGAAAACTAATAAGAGCATCCAATCCATACTATAGACCATGTGCTCATTTGATGGCCTCCCAATTCTCATCCACCAGGTGTTCTCTATCTGCCTATAGCCTGGCTACCTCTGCATGGAGTCTCTCAACCTTTGTTGGGGCTCAAGTTGACTGGATTACATATGGCTTGAATAGCTCTAGGTCCCGCTCCACAATGGATGGGGGCACATAATTAGTATCAACAGTATCCTCGAAGACTGACGAAGGCACCATCTTTATAGCAACCTGGTGATAGAGATCATATAGGTGTCTCACAACCCCTACAAGATAGAAATCATAAATTTAATCAGTACACATCATGATATATATAGACAAAATTAAAACACTAAGCATGAACATAAACATAAATCATAACAGTAAATAAAATTTTGTCACCTAGATCTCCTGGGCATGTGCAGGATCATGGTATGCCAAAAAGTGGCAATGGAGGAAAAAATACGTGTTTCTACGACTCAAAAATGCGAAAATGGTGAGTTGACTTTTTGGAGCTGGGGTGACTACCGAGGCAGAGGGAAAACTTAGTTTTAGGAATCGGATATCCAATTTTGTTCAGTGTAAAACAAATCTCATTCCGACCCAAGCAAAAGGCTAAATCTCATTCTGACACAAGCAAAAGGAATCGGATATCCGATCCAAATCGGATATCCGATTCAAATCGGATATCCGATTCAAATCGGATATCCGATTTTGGTCAACTGTATATATAAAAAAAAGCCGCGACCAAAACTCATTCATTTTTATTTTCGGCTCATCGGCGGGGGGCGCATAGTGGAGGGCGAAATCCGATATCCGATTTGGAATCCACCTCTATCAGGTAAAATTTTTAATTTTTAATCAAATTTTCAATTAGATTTGTTTATTTTTAATTGATTTTTTTCAAAATATTGTTTTTTGGTAGAAAAAACTAGGGTTTTTTGGTAGATTTGCAAAAAACATAAAAAATTGAAGAAAAATAGTAAGAAACTACTTTTTTTAAAAATGTAATGGCATTTCCATAGCATACAAACATTGAGAGCAAATAAAATACAGAGTTCAATCCATGAATTATAGAAAATAGATTTTTGTTGG